>MU621226.1:933-45200 GCA_025399215.1 Globomyces pollinis-pini | reverse complement strand
TAGTAGTTCGTGATTTACAGTTACAGATACATTTGCCCTTTAACCCTATTTAAGTTATTTTAAAACCCATTGCAGCAGATTATTACTTTAATTAAATACATCATTATGCTTTGGAACTATCGAAGAAAAATAGGCTAGCGTATATTCATGAGAATTTGAATGCAAAAAGAGAAAGATGGAGGGAAGATTATCAGAGTTTCTTTGAGTTTGTACTATTGAAATGCCAGCTTCAGATTTATTGAGGCAGCATTCACCATTACTATTTGGTGTTATTCGAGATGATTTCATCAGACTTATCAAAACGCTAGGTAGCTGTTAAGCCAGCAAGCATTTTAAAACGATATTTTCATGTTAAGCGAACAATGCAAATTGTAGGAATCCTGTTTCGGATACAAACAACACATTTTACGAGACAAATATACTACTACTTTTTTTCGCTATATAGAACTTAGTGGCAATAGCAATTCAAAACAGAACTTTATATGTCTCTCTCTTAATTGGAGTTTAGGTTCTCCAAAGCAATATTCCGAATCACAATTTGTGCACCTCACAAAAATTTCTCCAGGTAATTCCAACTGTTATAGATTGGCTTACATTTCAAACAAATCATGCACCGTTTTCTGATAACTTGAGGTTCAGAATTTTACCTTTTGGATATATGAGACCTTTTGTGAATATGATTTGGTAATATAATCCCCTCTATTATCTTCACTTGAACTTGTTGCTTTGTCTTATTAAGTTTAGAAAAGCCCCACCTGTTAATTCATCACCTAGAGAACATAAAATGACCTTCACGATTAAAAATAAAACCACCTTCATATGTAGTCTCGGTAAAATTACATGACAGATGTTCAAGAAGATTCCGATCGGCCATGGAACACACCGCAAAATGTCTGGAAGTGTCTACGATCAAGTATGGCTCGTAACCGAAATCAATAAAAAACTCAAATGTTGAACATGATTCACACACATGTTCAGGCCTTTCTATTTATGGGATATCCCTTAAATCCCCTAAATAGTCTATATAGGGGACGCTTAAAAATTTATTTAGGGGAATTAGGGGACTTTAATGAAACAACTACTTTATTGAAGGTTTAGAGCTGGGAACGTAAATTTTTAAGTGTCATAAACTGCTTGGTATGCAGAATCCCTTCCAAGGAAAAGTCTGTTAGAGATTTTCGGTAGTCATCCTTCTCCCAACCAATGATTGAAAAATCTGACTCAACGGTTGCTGTATTTGGAAATGCTGATGCCAGATCCCCACAAAATTGACACAGAGCTGGAAATCGATCCTGTGTTTCAAGAACAAATAAGGAACCAATGCCTTTGTGAACATATCTGCTGTCATGTCTGCTGTGGATTGTTTTCGTATTGAAATGTCCTTAACATTTAGGATTCGATCTCTGATGAAGTGATGACGAATATCTATGTGTTTGATTGCTGGATGTGCTTTTCTAGAAGATGATATATCAATTGTTGCTTTGTTGTCTTGTTGAATGAATCATTGTAGGAAGCAATTGGGAAAATCCCAATTCAGATAACAATGATCTAATCCATATCACAATTCTTGCGCAAGACACCAGAGCCACATATTCAGCCTCAGTAGAACTTAATGAAATACTGGGTTGCATTTTCGAAGACCACCCAATTAAAGAATTAAGCACAACGATCACATACCCAGTTCTTGATCGTCTGGTGTCCTTGTCAGTAGCCCAGTCAGCATCAGCTTCAGCCATTATCGCCAAATCATTTAAGTCTTGCTTGAATGAGTTTCCAGAAAGTTTCAAGACAAGTGTACGAGTACCTTGTAGATATCTGAGAATTCTGAGCAGTGCCTTCCAATGTTGTTCACCTGGACTGTGAGCAAAACGAGCTATAACACTGACTGCAGGAGCTATATCAGGTCTTGCAGTAATGGCAATATAGAGTAATGCCCCTAGGAAGCTCTTGTAATTCTTATTGGCCATATAGTTATTTTCTTCAATTGTTTGTGCATTCATTTCTGTGGTAAGTTGAATATTTGGGTCAGCAGGAGTCTTAGCAGGTTTCGAGACTAATTGTTTTTCTTCAGCTGTAAGTCGAGCATCGTTCAATAATAGATCAATTTTGAGCATTTGATGAATGATTATAGTCCGTTCTTCTCGATTTCTAATAAATTGCATATTCAGAAAAATACTGATCGGACCTTTATCTTTTAATGGAAACTTCGCATGTATCTTCTGTTTCATATTATTGATGTTGTTGTTACTGTGAGTGATTCATCATTGTTTACGTGTCACTAAGACACGTAATATAGAATAGATTTTCTTAACTTAATAAAAGATAACTTCTAAACATATGATCTATAATTAATCTAATTTTTTGCAGCAATCATAACATCGTCTACATAAACAAGTAAATATATGACTGTATCTCCATTGAGTCCAAATCGTCCCACATATATGCATGGTTCAGATTCTGTATTTTGAAAACCAACAGATTTCAAGTATTGATCCAGTTCTTTATTCCAAAGATATGGTGCTTGTTTCAAGCCATATAGACTTTTAAGCAACCGAAGAACTTTTCCTTTGTTTTGAGTTGCGTTTGGATATCCATCAGGAATATTGATGTAAACTTCTTCTGTAAGTGGAGCCAATAGAAAGGCAGTATTGATATCAAAAAGTGTCAATTTCATAGTCCATAGCAACCATTAGTAAAACAAACAATCTAATAGAATCATAGGTTGCTACTGGAGCAAAAACTTCGAAATAATCTTTTCCAAGAATTTGCTTAAATCCCTTTCCACATATAGATAAGGCACTGAATGATACTCAGGTCAAAACCGTTAGAGTATTATAGTAGATAACATTTAAGTTTGAATTAACAGAAATTCTCTGTGCCTGATTCATACTTTATGCTTTAAATGTAAACGATCGGATGAAACCAGATTTTTAACCGAATTTACTACTAAATTGATTCAAAAGTCACTGAATTGTCTGAGAAAGTTAACCAATGAAAACTGCGCGGCTGTCTGAAGTTTCTAGGCGGGATTCTCTGCTAAAGTCAGTCAAAAGTTGAAGATGTTTCCTCTAACAAATTGTACGGTAAATTCATCCAAGATGGAAAATTCTGGCATTTAGTTTCTAATTAGAATCTGATTTTGGCTTTTAAAATCTAATCAAATCTTATTGCCTGAAATAACAGGTCGCTTTCAGTGCCAGACTCAGACTTGATTAAACAAAGTCCTTCAATAAAAACTAAAAAGAGATTGAGACTGTTTATTCATTATACTACAATTTCTTTTCTTTATCAGGAGAACTGTAATGAAGTCCATGACACAGTGTCAGGAATTCCTGATACATCTTACACTGTGTCAGACACATCTGACACATGTACCTGGGTACATGGGGACACAAGAATAACACTCAATATTCTTCCAATTTCATCTTTACTCGAGAGTTAAAAAACATAATTTAGTGTTAGGGTTGAGAGAGGGCAGGGCTAAGGCTAGGGTTAGGCTAACCCTGACACTTATGTATCAAGAATTCTCTGACACGGCTGATACTGTGTCATGACACTGTATCCGCTGACACTGTGTCTGTGTCAGGCATACATTAGAGAACTGGAAGCCTCAGAGCCAGATCCAGAGAGCTCCGCTTCATCTTTTACAATCAAATCCTCTTCGTACGCGAAAAGCTTTCCCTTCACACCAATCCTTTTGAAGAAACGTACAGTCTCATCGTTAAATTCAGCAGTAGGAAGAATAATAAAGAACTTTCCCTTTTCTTTTGGTAGCGTAGTATCGTGAATTCGGTCAGTGGTTTTTCTGTTGAGCTCCTTGATTTTTTTCCATTCGTTCTGGTCAAATAATTCGGGAAGAGGAATGGGAAGTTTGGGAACTTTTGTCGGTGGTTCAACGTATCCAACTTCATTTGTTCTTTCTGCCAACGTCTTTTGTCTTTTCTGATATTTCCAGTTTGGCTCATTTATAGCCTTGAAAACATCGCCAATTGTAGGAAACGAGCTATCCACACCCCAGTCAAACTTGTAGAAAAGAGCAAGCTTTGCCGCAAGAGCATCAAAATAATTTCTGCAGGAAGCTTCAACACCTAGTCCTTTGTAAGTGAGTTGTTTTTTGGAACTGCCAATGGGAACTGGTATAGGTAATTCCTCAACAGTCACCACCATTGGCTTCCAAGGGATTTCTTTCAAATCAGTAACAGGAGTTTCTGGGTCAATTTGTGAGGTTCCATCGGGTTGGAAGAGAGTGAGGTGGTGAGGAGCATAGGAATCCAAGTCCGGTGAGAACTTGCTCTTGATAGCACCTCTGAAGGCTGCAACGTTTGAGCAACCATCAGTAGAGACTTGTTCCTTGTAGTTCTTGTTTCCCAGTACGAGTTTAACGAAATGAAGTGTCACTTTTGAAGAAAAAAGGGAAGAAATATATTCACCCAAAAAGAAAGAAATGGAAGGATTATACGTTCGCTTCAAAGAAACTGACCATCCTATCTGGATTGGAACTCATAAATATGGAATGGTGGAAAATAGGAATGGTATTAACGGAAGCTCTATACGGTTGGTGAGGAGATCATTTGATTGGCCTTATTGTCATAAGCTCGCAAATACCATCATTGATGCAGGTCTTAAATGGATTTCAATTCTTTCTACCCATATATGTGAATATTAGATAAACTTGTAGAAATACAACAGAAAGTACGAGTGTAGCTACAGAATCAACCTCTAGAGGACACTGAAATGTTTTCATTTAGTGTCGGTGCCATCGTTGATAATGAACAATCACCTAAGTACCATAAATGATAGAGATGATATATCATACTTTGCACCGTTGAAAGCTTATTTAAATCATTAACATATGAATGTCCAATTCGAAAAAAAAACCTATATACAACCTCCAGCAAGTGGTATTTAAATATCTTGGGACGAGTTTTCAGATTTGTCAAGAAATTTAATCAGTTAATAATATACGGCACCTTAAAAAGCAGTAATTTGATTGTTCGTGGGTATTTAAGAATCTACCATGAATTATTACACCATAATATGTCATCAATGAGTATTTAATTGATGGATAGGTAATGTTCTAATGTCTCCATAATAACCTTAAAACAAACCACTCCTTGGAATTCTATGCTCTGTAGTTGAATGATTGTAAATCTTTAAACAACCATTTCAAGGATTAAAAACTAGGTCTATTCACTAATATTTATTGTTCAAGTATTCAAGATCAAAGTTCATGAGGATTTTGAATAACAATCATCAAATAAGATTTTGCTACAGTTTAGTTAGAAATACTTACTCTCGGCGACCATAATCTCATGCTTTTTTGATCGAATCCGTAAAAACTTGAGTTCATCCTAAATAAATTAACTTTTTTGTTGTTAGGTTACTTCTGGATCTAAATCGCGAACAACTCCTTTGCTTCTTGCAGCTAATGGCGTGACAAGTGTAGATATTTGTGGTGTTTGGATATTGTCCATAGTCGAGCGAATTACAGTACCTTCATGAGTCGTTATGACAATTCCTAATTTTGTTAATCAAAACATTATACCTTGAACACCTTTATGAGTTTGTAACCTATTCAATGCTATCTCCACTTCGTTATAATCTCGGTTAGTATCTTTTGCAGCTGACTAATTTACATAAGATTATTGAAAATCAATACCATCCTTTGCAGACTAAAGAAAAAAGCGCGTAAACATTTTGTTCAAATTTGAAATATATTATGTTCATCAAAGATTGTTATTCTTCAGCTTCATCATCCCCTTCGGCACCGTCCATACCCATTGGCTCATCCGTTTCCATTGGAGTTTGTGGGTTAGAGTTTTGCTCAGTTGGTAAATTTCGATTGCCCGAAGTCTCTTTATCATAAGACATCAACGATTTTGATCGATATGAAATTCGATCACGTCTTCCATCACCTTCATCTTCAGAATCAGAGAGTTCATTCTCAGGAACACGTCGTTTGTCAGACATTTTTTCTATGAATTAGGCATCAAATGACATTGGATACGTGTAATTCTACGATCTTTATCTCTTTTATCTTCGTCCTCATCTTCATCGGAAGAGTACAAATCATGTGGGACCTCTTATAGTTAGTGATAGATCAATCATACGATGCATTTGAACACTTGGGGCAAAATCCAGATGTCTTAGATTTTCCAATATCTTAGTTCTGTCTATTTAAATAAAAATATCATACTTGACTTTATCCAGATACTCTCTAGAGTTCATATTTTCCATGTTGGTGCTGGGAACCTCCAGTCTGTAGTCTGGACCAAAATATTGAAAGTAATCATTGAAAGGCAAGGCTGATATGTTAATATAGACGATTAAAGAGTACCTTCTGGGAGTTCTTCATCCACACAGATACTTGTTTCATACGTCCAGGCCCGACAAACGTTTCTTATGGTATACCCGCCACCACCCAATACCATCAATGGAACGTTAAATCGCTTCATAAATTGCAATGGATAAGCATGACCTTTGTCTTAGAATTAGCATCAAACCTTTCATAGACAAATTGTAGCAACCCAAACGATCACCAGCCAAAGAATCTGCTCCACATTGTAGAACAACTGCACCGGGACGATATCTATCCATTACTTCTTGCATAACCTAGAAATCAATCTTATTTAATTTACCTCAGAAAAGATCTGCTTGTAAGATTCATCATCAATTCCATCCTTCAGTGGAAAGTTGACAGAATAATTTTTTCCTCTTCCATGTCCAATATCCTACTCAAGTTAGAAGTGGTGGAAATTTGGTTGTGTCTGAAAAAAGCTTTTGAAAGTATTTTTTATGCTGAAAAACCAAATACGTACCTGAAGATCTCCAGTACCTGGAAAATATTCACCATATTTATGGAATGATACAGTCATTACACGATCAGTTGTATAAAACGCTTCTTCTACCCCATCACCATGATGATTATCAATATCAACATATAAAACACGCTGATGATAGCTAGTAACAGTGAACATTAATAACAAAATACCGAAGCAATTCCAAAATTGCTAAATTAATGTCATTCACATAGCAAAACCCAGATGCCTCTGATTTCTTTGCATGATGCAATCCACCAGCCCAATTTATCGATATGTCAGAATCACCTCGATTTAGTTTGATAGCTGCACCAATTGAACCACCTGAAGAAAGGGCACAAAACTCGTATAAGCCGTCCCATACAGGGCAATCTTCACCTAAATTGACTATATTGACGAATCAGAGATAATTGATAATTACATTTTGTTTGGTATTTTGCGATCTCGTCGGTGTTTTCAGGAGTGACTCTGTATAGAAAGTCTACATAATCATCTGAATGAAATTTAGTCATTTCCTTCATTGTCGCAGGAGTTGGTCTGTTAATTTCCAAGTGTTTATACAATCCATAATTAACGACCAGATTATGTGTCATTCTAATACGATGCGGTTTCATAGGATGCAATGGAGCATAATGATAATGACCGATATCGGCTACAAATTAGGAGAGCATATCGAACCTATAGATCAGATGAGTAAAGAATACCGTGATAAAAGTAAGATGTTTTTTGTTTTCTTGAACGGACGGTTGCCATTTTTGAAAATAAAAGAAAAAGAAGTGAGAGGACAATGATGGATACCACAGGAGTAGTAGAGACTGTATGTTGATTAGTTTGAAATACCTGATGAATGAGTGTCTGTGAGATCGTTAACTGCCGTGTAATTCACTTCATGAAGTCAATCTAATGTATTCATTAGCATTTATCCACTACACTTGATGTTGCCCTTCGTTCATTGGCTGTAGTGTTAATTAACTATTCTTTGCTCTTTCATAGTACGTCTTTTAGTCCTTGTCGTTCCACCACATTTTTTTTTCTTCTTGATCTAATTGTATCTTGTCTTAATGCCTCCTACTACCTCTTGGACTCATACAGGCGATCGCATCAACCATCAGGATCCTGCGAAACTGTTAGACAAGGCTGTCAAATGGAAAGCACTCAATAAGAAGAAATACGCTGCTAAACTCAAATTCGGTGTTGCTTTACCTCAAAAAGATGATATGCCTCCTGAACACTTAAGGAAAATCATAAGAGATCATGGGGATATGTCCACCAGGAAATTCATGAATGATAAACGTGTTTACCTTGGGGCACTAAAGTACATTCCACATGCAGTTCTAAAACTATTGGAAAATATGCCAATGTATCCATATTCTTTTTAATTCATTGATAGGCCTTGGGAGCAAGTAAGAGAAGTCTCAGCTTTATATCATGTGACTGGTGCAATCACTTTTGTAAATGAAGTACCATGGGTTGCAGAACCACATTACATTGCTCAATGGTATATAATTGGAATTTCTTTAATTTTTCCCAGGGGAACAATGTGGATCATGATGAGAAGGGAAAAGAGAGATCGACGACATTTTAAGCGAATGCGATTTCCTCCTTTTGGTTTGGTTTATAACGTCTAATTTCTTGTAGATGACGAAGAGCCTCCGTTGGATTATGGAGATAACGTGCTTGATGTGGATCCCTTGGAGCCAATTCAAATTGAGATGGATGAAGATGAAGATAATGCTGTGATGGAATGGTTTTACGAACATAAAGCGTTGATTGACACACCATTTATGAATGGATCAACAATGAGACGTTGGAATTTTGACTTGCCTGTGATGTCTACCTTATATCGGTTATCAAGGCAACTTCTTTCTGACTTAATTGATCCAAACTACTTTTATCTGTTCGACAAAAAAGTATAATTGAATGTTTTGTTTATAGTTAGGCTATGTGTACTTCAAAGGCTCTCAATATGGCCATTCCTGGGGGTCCGAAATTCGAGCCGTTGTTCAGGGATGTTGATAATGCTGGTGATGAGGATTGGAATGAATTTAATGATATAAACAAAATTATTATCCGCCAGCCGATTCGAACGGAATATAAAATTGCATTTCCATATCTCTATAATTCCTTACCAAGAAGTGTTCAAGTTTCTTGGTATCACCATCCTGCATTGGTTTATATTCAGACAGAGGACCCCGACTTACCGGCATTTTACTACGATCCTATTATTAACCCAATATCATCTCGAGCATTACAAACTTCTGAAAAGGTATTAAAATTAAAAACTAATCATCAAAGATTAAGCAAGAAGATGAATTATTTGGTGAAAAGGACGAAGATGATGAGTTTTACCTACCTGAAACTGTAGCACCTTTCTTGGACGAAGTCCCTCTAGAAACTGACAGAACTGCATCAGCTATTGAATTATATTGGTCTCCTCATCCATTCAATAAGCGTAGCGGCGTTTGCCGTAGAGCTTGTGATATTCCTTTGGTTAAGTCTTGGTATTTGGAACATGTCCAGCCTGGGCAGCCAGTGAAAGTGAGAGTTTCTTACCAAAAATTACTGGTAAGACCTTATTTGATTAAATATTTAGAAATATTATATACTAAATGAGCTACACCATCGGCCGCCAAAGGCATTAAACAAGAAGTACTTGTTCAGACAATTGAAAGCAACAAAATTCTTTCAGTCTACTGAAATTGATTGGGTAGAGGCAGGATTACAAATTTCTCGCCAAGGATTTAATATGTTAAACTTGTTGATTCACAGAAAGAATTTGAATTATCTGCACTTAGATTACAACTTTAATCTCAAACCTATCAAAACACTAACCACCAAAGAAAGAAAGAAATCGCGATTCGGTAATGCGTTTCACTTGATGCGAGAAATTCTTCGACTCAGCAAACTAATCGTGGACTCACATGTTCAATATCGATTAGGCAATATTGATGCATTTCAACTTGCCGATGGTCTACAATATACATTTGCTCATGTGGGACAACTGACTGGTATGTATAGATACAAGTATAAGTTAATGAAACAAATCCGAATGTGCAAAGATTTGAAACATTTGATATATGTGAGTTCCCTTACCGTCTAACATTTAGTATCGCTTCAACACAGGACCGGTCGGAAAAGGACCTGGTGTAGGGTTTTGGGCGCCAGGTTGGAGAGTATGGCTGTTCTTTTTACGTGGTGTGGTACCTTTACTTGAAAGATGGTTAGGAAATCTGTTAGCACGTCATTTTGAAGGTCGACCTGCGAAAGGTGTTGCTAAAACTGTTACCAAGCAGCGTGTGGAGTCAAATTATGACTTGGAATTACGTGCTGCTGTAATGCATGATATTTTGGATATGATGCCTGAAGGAATTAAGGCCAATAAATCAAGAACAATTTTACAGCATCTTAGTGAAGCTTGGCGATGTTGGAAAGCGAATATTCCTTGGAAGGTGCCTGGTTTGCCTATCCCAATTGAAAACATGATTTTAAGATACGTTAAATCAAAGGCTGATTGGTGGACATCTGTTTCTCATTATAACAGAGAGCGAGTTCGTCGTGGTGCGACTGTTGATAAAACTGTTTGTAAAAAGAACCTGGGTCGTTTAACTCGTTTATGGATTAAAGCAGAGCAAGAACGGCAGCACAACTACTTGAAAGATGGTCCTTATGTTACTGCAGAAGAAGCTGTTGCAATATACGCTGCTACAGTACATTGGTTGGAATCTCGTAAATTCTCTCCAATCCCATTTCCACCGTTATCATACAAGCATGACACAAAACTTTTGATTTTGGCACTTGAGCGTTTGAAAGAGGCATACTCTGTTCAAGGTCGATTGAATCAAAGTCAGAGAGAAGAGCTAGGTTTAATCGAACAAGCCTATGATAATGTAAGTATCATTTTCTTGACTAACCATTCAGCCACATGAATGTTTAAGTCGTATAAAGAGACTATTGTTAACTCAGCGTGCATTTAAAGAAGTTGGTATTGAATTCATGGATCTATATTCTCATTTAATACCTGTTTATGATATTGAGCCATTAGAGAAAATTACAGATGCATACCTAGATCAATATCTTTGGTATGAAGCAGATAAACGACATTTGTTCCCTAGTTGGATTAAGCCTTCAGATACAGAACCTGCACCATTATTGGTGTATAAATGGTGTCAAGGAATCAATAATTTGACTGACATTTGGGAGACGCAAGATGGTCAATGTAATGTACTAATGGAAACGACACTTAGCAAAGTCTATGAAAAGATTGACTTGACCGTTTTGAATCACCTGCTACGATTAATTGTAGATCACAATATTGCTGACTACATGACCTCAAAGAATAATGTTGCGCTAACATACAAAGATATGGTAATACTATTTTGCTAATGTATTTTAGAATCATGTGAACTCATATGGTTTAATTAGAGGACTTCAATTTGCATCTTTTCTTTTTCAATATTATGGACTAATTTTGGATATTTTGATTTTAGGGTTAAACCGTGCAAGTGAGATGGCAGGACCACCCACTTTACCGAACGATTTTTTGCAGTACAAAGATATTGCTACCGAAACAAAACATCCGATCAGACTATATTGTAGAAATGTAGATAAGATTCACATGCTTCTCCGTTTTGAATCAGATGAATCTAGAGATTTGATTCAACGATACTTAACTGAGCACCCTGATCCAAATAATGAAAATATTGTTGGTTATAATAACAAGAAATGTTGGCCAAGAGATTGCCGAATGCGGCTGATGAAGCATGATGTGAATTTAGGACGTGCTGTATTCTGGGATATTAAAAATCGACTACCTAGGTCTTTAACTACAATCGAATGGGAAGATAGTTTTGTTTCTGTTTACTCAAGGGATAATCCAAATCTATTGTTCAGTATGGGTGGATTTGAAATTCGTATATTACCCAAAATTAGATCCATTTTGGAAGAATTCACATTAAATGAAGGTGTTTGGAATTTAATCAACGATCAAACAAAGGAACGAACAGCACAAGCATTTTTACGTGTTGACAATGAAAATATTCAAAAGTTTAACAATCGTATTCGACAAATTTTAATGTCTTCTGGTAGTACCACTTTCACCAAAATTGTAAACAAATGGAATACAGCCTTGATGGGATTAATGACGTACTTTAGAGAAGCAGTTGTTCACACTCGGGAATTGCTTGATTTATTGGTTAAATCAGAAAACAAAATACAAACAAGAATAAAGATTGGACTTAATTCGAAGATGCCGTCTCGATTCCCTCCCGTTGTATTTTATACCCCCAAAGAATTGGGAGGATTGGGAATGTTTTCCATGGGTCATGTGCTGATTCCACAATCCGATTTACGATGGTCTAAACAAACCGATGCGGGGATTACTCATTTCCGGTCGGGTATGTCTCATGAAGAAGACCAAACTATTCCAAACTTATTCCGATACATTCAGCCATGGGAGTCTGAGTTCATTGATTCACAAAGAGTGTGGGCTGAATATGCATTGAAACGACAAGAAGCGAATGCTCAAAATCGGCGGTTGACATTGGAAGATTTAGAAGACAGTTGGGACCGTGGTATTCCAAGAATCAATACTCTCTTCCAGAAGGATCGTCACACACTAGCTTATGATAAAGGATGGAGAATTCGCACAGATTTCAAACAATATCAGCTTCTAAAGAATAATCCTTTCTGGTGGACCCATCAACGTCATGATGGTAAACTGTGGAATTTGAACAATTATCGTGTCGACATGATCCAAGCTCTTGGAGGGGTTGAAGGAATTCTTGAGCATACCTTGTTCAAAGGGACTTACTTCCCAACTTGGGAAGGTCTCTTTTGGGAAAAGGCCTCCGGATTTGAAGAATCAATGAAGTAATAATGCATTTTTAGTAACATATAAATAGATTTAAAAAATTAACCAATGCCCAACGGTCTGGTTTGAACCAAATTCCTAATCGTCGATTCACTTTATGGTGGTCCCCAACCATTAATCGTGCCAATGTCTATGTTGGTTTCCAAGTCCAACTGGATTTAACCGGTATTTTTATGCATGGAAAAATCCCTACATTAAAAATATCATTGATTCAAATTTTTAGAGCGCATTTATGGCAAAAAGTTCATGAATCGATTGTTATGGATTTGTAAGACCCCCACAAGTTGCTTACCTTTAGATGTCAAGTATTTGATCAAGAATTGGAGGCGTTGGAAATTGAAACTGTTCAGAAGGAAACAATCCATCCTCGAAAGTCTTATAAAATGAACAGCAGTTGTGCTGATATTTTGCTTTTTGCTGCATATAAATGGAATGTTTCAAAGCCTTCACTTCTTAATGATCAGAAGGACTCATTTGATGGAGCCACAACTCAAAAATACTGGATTGATGTTCAGTGTCGTTGGGGTGATTTTGATTCCCATGATATTGAACGGTACACCAGAGCTAAATTCTTAGATTATACCACTGATAATATGTCAATTTACCCATCTCCAACTGGTGTAATGATTGGATTGGATTTAGCCTACAACTTACATGCTGCATATGGAAATTGGTTCCCGGGTATGAAGCCGCTAGCTCAGCAAGCTATGTCTAAGATTATGAAGGCCAATCCTGCACTTTACGTATTGCGTGAACGTATCAGGAAAGGGTTGCAATTGTATTCATCTGAGCCCACCGAACCATATTTGTCGTCTCAAGTATTTACTTGTCTAAACTAATATTAGAATTACGGAGAATTATTCAATAATCAGATCATATGGTTTGTTGATGATACCAATGTTTATCGGGTTACTATTCACAAAACATTTGAAGGTAACTTAACAACAAAACCGATCAATGGAGCAATCTTCATATTTAACCCACGTACTGGTCAATTATTCTTGAAAATTATTCATACCTCTGTTTGGGCTGGTCAAAAACGTTTGGGTCAGTTAGCAAAATGGAAGACGGCTGAGGAAGTAGCTGCTCTGATTCGGTCTCTTCCTATTGAAGAACAGCCAAAGCAGATCATTGTAACTCGAAAGGGTATGCTGGATCCATTGGAAGTTCATTTGCTTGATTTCCCCAATATTGTTATAAAGGGATCCGAATTGCAACTCCCTTTCCAGGCTTGTCTTAAGATTGAAAAGTTTGGGGATATGATTTTAAAAGCTACTGAGCCGGAAATGGTTCTGTTTAATCTGGTAATCATTTTTATTATTTAATTTCTTAGTTTGACGATTGGTTAAAGAGCATTGTTAGTTATACTGCATTTTCTCGGTTGGTTTTAATCTTGCGAGCATTACATGTGAATAATGAAAAGACTAAAGTTGTTCTTCGACCTGATAAGTCGGTGATTACTGAAAAGCATCACATTTGGCCATCTTTGACAGACGAAGAATGGGTAAAGGTTGAGAATGCTTTGAAAGATCTCATTCTTGCTGATTATGGAAAGAAAAACAATGTATTTCTATACTGTTACTTATTTTTAGGTTAATGTGAGCTCGTTGACCAGTTCCGAAGTTCGAGACATTATTCTTGGTATGGAAATTAGTGCACCATCTATTCAACGACAGCAAATGGCAGAGGTTGAAAAGCAACAAGCAGAACAATCGCAACTCACGGCTGTTACAACTAAAACTCAAAATATCCATGGGATTGATATTGTCACTACTACTCATTCACAGTATGAAACACAAACTTTCTCTTCGAAAACCGAATGGCGTATTCGTGCCATTGCAGCAACCAATTTACATCTTCGAACGAATCATATCTTTGTTAATTCTGATGATATCAAAGACAATGGATTCACCTATATTTTGCCAAAAAATATTTTAAAGAGGTTCATCAGTATTTCAGATTTACGAACTCAAATTGTTGGTTATATGTATGGTGTGACTCCGCCTGATGCCCCTCAAGTTAAAGAAATAAGATGTATAGTACTTGTCCCACAAGTTGGTACACATCAGCAAGTGACTGTTCCAGCTATGCTACCAAGTCACGAACAACTTCAGGATTATGAACCGTTGGGTTGGATTCACACACAGCCCAATGAATTACCACAATTAAGTCCTTATGATGTGATCTTGCACTCCAAAATAATGGCGGAGAACAAAGGTGTTTGGGATGGTGATCAAACAATTGTTGCAACATGTTCATTTACTCCTGGTTCTTGTTCGTTGGCATCATACAAATTAACTCCAGCTGGTTTTGAATGGGGTGTAAATAACAAGGAAACAAATAGTGGGGATCCTGCTGGTTATAGTCCTGCGTTTTATGAGAAAGTCCAAATGCTTTTGACTGATCGATTTCTTGGTTTCTTCATGGTACCTGAAGGGGATGGTATTTGGAATTACAATTTCATGGGAGCAAAGCACAGAGCAGATATGAAATACACACTTACAATTGACAATCCGAAAGTAACAATTGATGTTTTCTAACATACATAGGAATTTTATGATGAAGTACATCGTTCTAATCACTTCATGAATTTCAGTGGTTTGGAAGAGACTGGATTTGGTACTGCTGGAATTGGTGTGGAAGTTGATCGTGAAGATACTTTCGCGTGATTTCCTAGGATTAAACTGTTAATAAATCTAGTTCATCTTAATATGTATTGAATTAAGTAAATTTTCCGCATTTTGTGTAAATACAGAAAAGCAATGTACAAATGGTATGGATAAATTCTATATTGGTGACATTCTATGATTAATCTGGTAGTTCATTGCCGTTGTATAACGTAATGAAGATGGAGAATATTTTCCGCATTTTTTATAAATAGGCACAGTACATAGAATGAATGTATAAAAAAATGGATAAAGTTGACATTGTAATTATTGGAGGAGGGTTTTCTGGACTAATAGCTTTGAACAAGTTTATCGAGGAGGGATACAAAAACATAGTATTAATCAGTGCTGAAGATCTTGGAACAGGTCAGTCCCTGCATAACCATGGATGGTTACAACATGGTTATACCATGTTCCCTGACTTGAATTCTATGGAATATGTCTACCAAAATACAGACAAGTTCTTGAAGTTGATCCCTCAGAATTGCATCGCTACTGCAGGTGAATGTTATATCTCAGTACCGAAGTATATGGCCAGAGACTCTTCAAAGTATTTTAATCAAATCAATCTTCCTTTCTCAATAGTGGATGAATCTCAGTTGCCAATTCTAGTCACTGGTGGTGGACTCACTTTAGATTCTACCATTATCCAGGCCAAAAATGATTGTATTATTCTGAAGCAACGTGCTTTACAGCATTTTGCGAATAGATTTCAAAATCATATTTTCAAGGGACAAGTCAAAGAAATTAAGCTCAATTCAGAAAATATATGTAAGTTGTCAGTTTTACTTCCAAATGGTAATGAATATTATTTATCCACTGATATGGTTGTTTTGGCAGCCGGTGGTGGAAATCAATCACTTATTCAAAGTATATCATCAGTAGCAGTATCTAAAAACATATTACAGCAGGAAAGCAAGATTTTTCAATCAAGTAGACTATTTCATATGCTATGTATCAGAGGCCCAGTGGAGCTTTTGCCAAAAGTAACATTTTCCAGTGATGTATTCTTTAGTAGTTATGTTGATGAAAAAGCGAATGAAACTGTATGGATAATGCATGGCCCGATTGAACTGGCTCGGAATATTCATCCGTTTAATCAACCGCTAACGCAGAAGCATTCAGTTCAAAATCTACTCAAAGATATGTTCAAATCGATGCCAAAGTTAAAGAGTATTGTGAATGATTTAAAATGGGGAGTCTTTGCGTGTTATAAATCAGATGGTAAAACTGGATATCTGCCATCAGTGCCTAACGTTGGTGTTCTTTTTCCTGGACTGTTCAGTTTGACGGTCAATGCTATAGAAACTCTTCTAGTAAATATTGAATCAAAACAAATCAAACCAAATGATACAGTACCAGATCTTGATGTGTTGAAAGATGTAGTTGATGTTGGAGATCAAAATGAAGACACTGTGGAGTACTTTGACTGGAACACATTTTCTCGTACTTATAATTTTCAATAAATCTCAGTTATGAACTTTTAATCTGCATCCCAGCTCTTTTATTAAAATACTTCAGTCCATTGGATAAATCTTCCCTTCATCAATGGTTCTTGTGTTCCGTAAAAATTGTAAAACATCCTTCGGAATCAATTCCGTGGCTGTCTAAAATATGAGTCTTTATTTACTTTTGAATCCTTCAGCAGACAACCCGACAATGTTCTCTTTACGTTTATCACCATCCTATGGTCCCGTTCAGTTACTGTCTTACCTATTCGCTGCTCTCTTGTCTATCAACTTCTTTGTTTTTTTAAACTCTACTCAGGTATAGCCAACAATTGCTCAGTTTAGGGATTTGTTCTGAAAGATATCCTGAATGTTGAAAAAGATAGTCTAGGAACTTTGAGTGGAAGTCTTGTATTTTGGGATCAAATTGTATCTTTACCAGCTGTATATCTTTGGGGATTGTTTTCAGATGTTATAGGGTCTTATAATGTTTTTGCATTAGGATTTTTGATCGAATCAGTTGCATTATTCTGCTATCCAAGAGCAACTTCCTTTTCTATGTTGCTTGGATTTAGATTGCTCTTCGCAGTGGGTGGGTCTGCAACTGCATCTATGCTGACTGCAGTGTTAGCACATATTGCACACGAGGAAGATCGTGGGAAATTATCTGGAATTGTTGGATTATTTGCTGGTTGTGGAGCTTTACTAGCTGTTTTTGTGTTTCTCCCATTACCAAACAAATATTCTGATAGTGTTGTAGGATTAAATGCCACATATCTATTGGCATCCGTGACTGCGATTACAATATCGTTTATTATGATTCTTTCGGCTGCACATCGGAGATGGTCCAATCGTTCTATGGCTACAGAACCGACTGCCTTAAACACAAGTCCGGATTCAACATCGCCTATAGTATCCACAGAAGAAGTTAAAAAAAGCAAGTTAATTGACTCGATTCGAGATGGTTTTTATGCTGCCAAAAACCCTAAAGTATTTCTTGGATACGCTGCTTGCTTTTTGGCAAGAAGCGATTCGATGGCAATTACACTCTTTTTACCTATTTGGGTATACAAATACTATTTAGAGAATGATTTATGTCCTTCATCAAACACTTTTGACGATTCCGATATCAAGTCTTCTTGTCGACCTGCCTATACAAAATCTTCTGTTATCACAGGTGTAGCACAAACTTTTGCGCTGATAGGTGCACCAGTGTTTGGTATTTTATTGATCAGTTAACAAGTAGGATTTCTTTTTGATCGGTTCAATCGCCTTAGGGTCGTGATGACTGCTTCATTGATGGCTGGTCTTGGTTACTTTCTAGTGGGCCTATTGAAATCCCCAATGAGTCCAGTTATATATATCTACTTGTTTCTGATTGGTGTTGGTGAAATTGGTCTTATTGTTACATCTTTAGGCTTGGTAACCCATTCTTCTGTTCCTGCTCATGCTCGTGGTTCTATAGCGGGATTTTCTAGCTTTTTTGGTGCACTAGGCGTTCTGGTGGTGTCTTTACTTGGTGGTATTTTGTTTGACATTGGAATGACAGGCCCATTTTTACTACTAGGAGCACTACATCTCGCTTTTTTGATCTTAAACCTGATCGTTTCGGTAATTGTGAGTAGATCTACAAACTCTGAAAGTCCAACACCACCATAAATAAGATTTGTAAAAATATTCAGAAATAATATATTTTATCATACATCAGACAAGAAATCAGTCAAACTATATGTGCTTGACTTTGAAGTTTCTTTCTTTCCAATAAGGCTCAATAGGGTATGATTCTTCTTTGATTTCTTCTTTTTACCCACCTTTGAGGTTACATTATTAGGAATCGGTGAAGAAACGGTTGAATTAGCAACATTTTCATCTAGATTAATAATTGGATTTGAAGAAAGTTTATCCAATTCAGATGCAAATACCCCAGGCATGACAGTTGAAATTGTACATGAAGCACAATCATAAACAATATAATTCTTTTGTTTTTCTCGTTTATCTCGTTTACGTGATGGATAAATATGTGATTTGGAATTGAATTGTTGAAGTGATTTCACAGTCTTGACACCAACATTTAAACCAGGAACAAATAAACTTCCACATCGCTGAATATTAAATTTCAATGTCAATAACTTACGTGACAATAGTTTTTAGATGTAGAAGGTGATATTGTTATTCTTTCATCATTAGAATGTTCAATGAACCTTGTTATCAAATATTTAGATACTTGTGGACAAGTATTGAAAACCTGATGTGCAGCTTCATAAAGAAATTTTAGCTGTAGATTGTTATCATCTTCCATGTATAAATTAATGAGTTGAAATTCAATGGTAAAAATAAAAATAAAAAAATTTCATTGAATTTGGTTGGTTCAATTTGCGTTGAGTTTACAGTACAAAAATGATTTTTTCAAAGATAAAAACATTAGATTCTATTCTTGGAATTTGAAAATTATACATATCATGCTGGTGCCAACTTCCCTTTTGAAGTCAACGAGCTGTGAAATTTTTTCCATAAAGCTTGAGGTCCATCATCTTGTGGTGTACTTTCTTCGGCTTTGACTACTTTAGGTTCAATACTACTGGAGCGTTCCTTTGATGTTTTTGAATATGGAGAAATGGATCTTGAACTGCTAGAAGTAGAGGACCTTGACCGAGAACGTGAATCTTTTCCTCGAGATTTGTATCTACGGCTATGCGGAGAACGCGAACGGTACCGGTATGGCGATACTGAACTGGAGGGTGACCTATCTCTTCTGGAATATTTCCGACTTCTTGATCGCGATCGACTAACACTTGAACTGCTTCTACTTCTATTCCGACTATAACCTCTTCCTCTTTTATAATGACTATCATAATTGTCATTTCGACTGTCATTCCTAGAAGGTGGTACATATCGACTTCGATAACTTCGCCCATCATCACGGTAATGGGCTCTTGAGTGGTATGAATCTCTTTCTGATTCTTTCTCGTTAGTGCTAGAGATAATACTTTTATAGTCTGCATCTATATCAGACGAGTGATTATGTTTTGAATCTTTGATCTGTCGACTAGAATGAAGAGACTGTGCTAGACGATCTGGATGGATTTTGGTTGCCGATTTAGGAATGCTTCCATCCTAATATAAGTGTTAAAATCGATTACTTGGAAATGGTCTTCAACTTTTAAAAGATTTGGATATCGAGATTCACCAACAGTCTATCGTAAAAAAAAACTAGCTATAATACATTTCGCCGCTCAGGTGATCCTTCATCGGCCACGGAACCAGAAATCGCCGAACGACTGTCATTCCTTTCCAGTGCGCTAGTTTGGGATATATCAACTTGGTGCGAAACGGACACGGGTGGTGGTACTGGTGCTTTTCCCTTCTTCCGTAACTTTCCTTCGTACTCGTGCCAATCCCCTTCAATACGTGGAAGTCTAAAGTAAGAATGTGAAACAAATACTCGCTAGGATGGCATGCAAAAGGTTCTTCCTCCAAAAACCACGGATGACTTAAAGCTTGCTTCGCAGTTGGCCTTTTAGACGGATCCAAAGTAAGTAATCCATCTAGCAAGAATACAAATTCTGTACTCAGCCCATATGATGGCTGAGAAAATTCATTCACCAAAAGTCTTTCAGTCGGTGTAAACTGCATCATCCCATACCAAGGCAAATCTTTAATTCCGGGCCAATTCTCAACACTCGGTGAACCGCATAATTTAAATATCAATTCAAGTTGGTCAATCTCCGCTCTTCCTTGGAATATTGGATACTTTGTAAAAAATTCTAATAGAATGCAACTACAGTTAATCAAGGCGTATTTACCCTGTGCTCCAAATATCAACTTCGGTGCCGTATGAAGTGGACCCCAATAGAAGTTCGGGAGATCGGTACCACAATGTGACGACACGATTAGTGTATTCAAACCCTTCTAATGGATCACCAGAATCTCTATCTAAATGGAAACGCCTTGCCAAACCAAAATCAGCAATTTTAAGGTATCCTTGGTTATTTAAAAGCAAATTGGCCCCTACTATTAGCTATAAATAAAAACCTTTAACATCTCGATGAATAATTTTCTTCTGATGTAAATAATCCAATCCTAGGAATAATTGAGATGCAAGGCATTTTATGTGTGATGGGCCATATACAGCTGCAGAATTATTTAAGATTCCAGTCAAATCGTGATCCTGCAATTGAGTATGAAAATAGTACCATATACTCAAAAACCATATACATTTCAAAAAATGCATTTCCTAAACCATGAGTCGCTTTATAATGTACCTGTTGATGTCGCTATCATTGCCTCCAATTCTATAATGTGAGGATGTGATAAAGAGCGAAGAATTTCAATCTCTCTAATAGCAGTAATGGGAAACTAGTGATTAAACGATCACTAAAGAAATACCCCATCTCTATTTTTTTCTTTTCCTTTATCATCTTCATGTAAATAGAGCCTTTTAAGAGCAACAAGTTTTCCAGTTAATCGACTTTTGGCTTTAAAAACTTGTCTAACAAATTATAATTCTGTGAATGATTTACCCATATGTTCCCTCACCGACTTGAGATCCCATTTCATACATGTTGGTATTTTTGTAAACTGGAAATCTGGATACTGTAACTCCTACTTTTGTCATTGGCAATTCTTTAGAATTGCTTTGCGTATGCCGTTTGTTGGTTGCATAAACTTGTGGTGGATTACTAATTTGTCGATCCAAAACATCTAGTTGTCTGTCTTTTTCAATCACTCTTCTATCTTCAAACCGTCGAGGTTCAATAGATATTCTCTTTTGTTGTGAAAATGGACTTTCATCATCGAATCGTCGTTTCTGTAAAGGTTCATGATCGAATCGATTATCGTCATATTTCTTTGAGTCGTCATAACGTCGTTGCTTTACATCCTTATATCTGGTATCATCGTTTTTAGGTGTGTTATATCGTTTATCTGTCATTAAAGTATGTTTTAGTATACCTGAATAAGGTTGGTAATCAGCATGATAATGATTATTATTTTTGATTGGTCTTGTAGAAGACATTCTATTTTGATTAAAATTAGAGTGGTATTTAGAGGCTAAATAAGTTATAATTTAATGATGAAGATACCTAAATAAAATGGTATTAAAATTAAACATATTTTACCAGAATTAGTAAGATTGTCTTTAGATCTACCATCGTTAAAATTAGATTGGTGTTTATGATCATATTGAGGAATATTTCTTGAATCTCTGTCAATTCTTTCCCTTTCTCTTCTACTCATATACAAAAAAGAAGTAAATTTTTTTCAACATTGAATTTGATTTTATTTTTTAAATACCCCATTGAGATCGATAAGCTTTAATATCTTGAGCTGCTGTCTCGTATCCTCCTACTTCTTCCAAATAATTTAATACATCCAACAATGTCTATTCATTATCTTGTTTATCTATTTTACCACAATACAAACTACTTGAATTCCATATTCAGACTCTACTTGTTGAATAGCACTTTGGTCAGTATCTTTGCCTTTTTCTTGTCGATCTAATGCAATCAATACTCCATTCAAATTCGCTCCTTGTTTTTTAATAATCTGAACTGATTCACGAATTGCCTGGATTTTAGCTGATTTAATTTACTGTTCCTGCGGTAATCACATCATCAATAACTACTATATCTCCTTTAAGGGCCTAAATAAATTACTCAATCAAAACTCAATACTGATCCAACAATGATACCACCTTGACTAAATTAATCTGAATTATTCGAATACCTAATATTTAAGAAATATACTAAAAAACCTTCTCCGTGGTCTTTAGCTTCCTTTCTATTAAAGCTAAAATTTGCATTCACGTTATGTTGAGTGGATAATGCGACAGCTAATGCTGACACCAAAGGAATTCCTTTGTAAGCGGGACCAAATAGCACATCATACTTTAACCCTGAATCTACTAAAGCGGCAGCATAGAAGGATCCTAATTGAGCAAGAGCGTTCCCAGTTGCAAACAATCCAGCATTAAAAAAATAGGGTGAGGTCCTTCCAGACTTTAAAGTAAAGGATCCAAATGATAACACTTTGTTTTCAATTGCAAACTTGATAAACTGTCTTTGGTAATCTTTCATTTTTTCAATTGGGAGGAAAAAAGATGAACACACTCATTTGATCAGTTAAAGATTTAATTTAGACAATTCTCAACGGTTTGCATGGATGATCCATATCATGTATTTATATTCTGTAGATGATTTGAATGTCGTGATAATTGCAGTGTTGTTATCAACGTTGTCCGTTGAATACTTCCAAAAGTTGATACTTTTGTTCCCAGCGTTCTGCTTCTTTGGGATTATAAAGAGGTCCTTCTGTTTTGTATATCTCCACTACCTTTTCAACGGCTCTGGGTAAACCAAAAGCTGCAGCAGTCAAATAGTGTGCATACGCTTCCAACAAATTATTTTCTTCATATTCGAATAGTCTACCTAACTCCAACATTGCACCTGGGATTTGATTTGAAGTCCAAGAGCGACGTAGCAGTAATTTTGCTTTTCCAACATTCTATTAGTCAAAGGAATTGTCGCATTACCTTTGCAGTTCCATATCCTTTCAAATAACAGATTCCCAAGTAGTATCTAGATTCTGGTAGTCGCCTCTATGAATGAAAAATAAAAACCACTACATACCGATTTTTCAAATAGTTCGAATGCTGCTCCTCGATCATGAGCAGCAGCATTAAATAGCTGATAACCTTCCAAGTAATAATCTACTCTATGAACAATAATCCATTTACCTCTATCTACTCTGTTGGCATTTAAGCCCATAGCAATGGAGGCTGATACACTGGACTGGTACTGATTTTTCTTTACCGAGATACTATTATTCAATTGTGTTAAATTGTCATCCAATTTGATTTCACTTCCACCATTTGAAGGACCAGTTGGGATTTGTTTCAATCGTTCATTCATGACTCTATCAAACCCATCAACTTGTAAACCTACTCATTAAATTTCAAATAAGATATACCAAGTTGTAGTGAGTTTGAAGCAAGTTTGAAACTATTGATGAGGTGGTCTACTTCACTTCGATTTTGTTGAGATAAATAAAGTTTAGTTGCCCAATTCTGTTTTTCGATACTATTACATAAAGCTAAATAGGTATTAATAAATTATAGAAACCTAAAATGAGTATCACTACAACAAACCTCTCATTCCCATTAAACTTTCTTTAAAGAATTCTAAAGAATGATGAAAATGATCTGTATTATAAGAATCAGGACTTTCTTTCATATTTTCGACCAAACGTTTTACTAAAGTTAATTGAGTACGTATAATTTGATCGAAAGGTTTTAAAAGTTCATTAGTTGATCTCATATTTTGTACAGAATCATTTAATAAAGCAATTATTTCGAAACCGAGTAATAAAGCAGCTCTATAATGATTAATTTTTAAGATAAATATTACATAAGAATTAATTATAGAATCGGATACCTAATTAAGATTCAATTAGATTATGAATACCTAAATGAATTGAATTAAATAACTCAATATTTTTACCTGGAGTATTATGGTCTGTCATTGAAAAGTCAAGTGGCTTCAACTTACCATCAAAGACTTTTGTACTTCAAAGGATTGAGTATCCTTTTACTCTGTATATAAATTAAATTGATGTTCATTTATTGTATTATTGATATAATTGATATTATAAAATAATTTCATCAAACAGTTGTAATTTAGAATGATATCTACTAGTAGTATAATCATCATTTCAATAATTTACTTTTCAAAATAAATGGTAATGTACTATCTATAGTATTTAATGTATGTAATGTACTATCAATTGTATTGACAATTTACCTTTTTTTTTATGTATTTTTGTCCCATCTGTTCCAACGTACTTTTACTAGATAATGGAGGAGAAAACAAATTATTCTGTCAATCTTGTCCTTATATTTGTAGAATTGATAAAGTATTTCTTAAACTATTAATAATTAGCCATTAACAAATAAAACTAAATTCACAGCAAAACAAGTGGATGATGTTCTAGGTGGTGCTCAAGCTTGGTAAACTAATCGAATTAACAAAAAGGGATAACGTAGATTCTACTGAAGGTTTACTATTAAAATTCATGTTTAGTCTCTTGTCCTCAATGTGAACATAATAGAGCGTACTTTATGCAAATTCAAATCAGATCCGCTGATGAACCTTCAACTCTATTCTATAAAGTATACTTGTGGAATTAATCTCTAGTGTTGTGAATGTGCTCATGATTGGAGAGAGAATTAATTTATTATCAGAGAATAGCTTTACCTACCTTATATTAATATACTATCACTTTTTATCTCTTTTTCAATACTATTGGTTTGTTCCGTTTTAATGAGATTATGTACACATTGAGATGGTGAGGTATTAATAGTAAAAGATGGTGAAGCTATTAATAGTAAAATGACCATCATACATGAACCATTAATGTAATTTGAGTCGCTTACACAATGAATTTAGTCAAAATGAAATCTTATACTTTTTTTTTAGAAAAATTCAATGGAACACAAGTATAAATTGTTGAAGAAAAAGGTAAGATCTAGAACCTAACAGTACAAGGTTGTTGCTATCAAAATGATTAATAGAAACTCAGTTAAAGGAAGTCATCGAAGAAAATGATCGAGTTAATGAAAGGTTAAAAAAAGCTCAATACAAAGTATTTTAAATCAACTAACTTGTATTAGGTGCAGATATTAACCTGTGAAAAGAGGTTTGATTATAGGTGGTTTGATATCTAGTCTTCTATTGGATCGTTTAGATACACTGGATCCAACTTTGGCATCAAGTGATACTGAATTATCAGATACCCCATCAAGCATTTCTGAACTATCAGCTGTAGATCCTGATGCTGATGTTCCAACAGAAACACCCAAAAAGTATATATCAGATCACTTATATTCAGGACTGTTCAACAAACTTCAGATTTATTAAATACTACACCAGAACAGGAAAAAAAAGGTGCAAAGAGAGTGAGACGAAAGACTGGAGATGTGCCAATGAAGATAAGAAAAATTCAAGATATCGGACGTGATAAAGAAGGTCACCCTCAGTTACCAGTTCAACTTGGAATTATTACTCTTGAATCACTAGGTGAAATATCTACAGCTAGTGGGTTTCACAATGATCGATATATTTATCCAATTGGTTTCACTACCTCAAGGTAGTTACGATTTCATTGATTATCAGACAATATTTAAGCATGATAGATGCAGAAAAAACAGTTACTTATCGAAGTACGATTATATCAACTCCAGATGGCCCTAAATTTCAAGTATGAATTGATAAGTCTAATGTAAGGTTGTTGCCGAAGATGATCCAACACATCCTATCATAGCCCAGTCTGCGACTGGAGCATGGACAGCAGTGTTAAGAGGTAAATTGGCCATTCCTATTGATCATATTATAGCTGCAAACAAATTACGAAATAAAGAACATTCAAATTCAGCCTCTGGGCCAGACTATTTTGGATTATCACAACCAACCATCATTAATTTAATTCAAGGATTACCAAATGCAGATAAATGCACTCAATATACCTTTCAAAAGGTAATGATTATTAGTATATTTATAATAGTTTGAAATCGCAAGTAAAAAAGCAGATAGAACAACAAACAAGACAAAAAAGGCAATCAGAGCTCGGGAGTTGTCATCAGAGGAAGCGAGAGATAACAAACCATTTGCAGATCCTATGGAAATGTCCGTATTAGAAGGCAATATTCCTAATATGGAGTCATTAAATGCAAAAGTGATTGATTTTAATCCCAATCAAATTCAGCCAGTGGTAGATAACTCAGCAAGTGGCATGAATTAAGATGTAAATAAACCCACATAAGTACTTAAAAGAAGGCTGTACAATTATATTATAATTCTGGCTGTACGTTTATAAAAATTCTAGCCTCTTTTTGGTGCGTGTGTGAAATACAGCCACTCAACCAAAAGTGATACAAGTGGCTACTGGATAAAAGCAGTAATCCAAACAAGTTACCAACGAATTCCAAGTTATGAGTCAATATCCATACGGACAACCCCAGCATAATCAGCAACAGTACCGTCCACCACAACAACCTTACCAACAACAACCATACCAAAACGGACAACCTCAATACTACCCTCCTCCAAATCAGCAGTACCAACCACCTCCCCAACAGTACCAACCACCTCCCCAACAATATCAACCACCTCCTCAACAATATCAACCACCACCTCAACAGTATCAGCAACAACCTGTTTACCAGCAACAACAACCTGTTTACCAGCAACAACAACCTGTTTACCAGCAACAACAGCCTGTTTATCAACAACCTTCCAGGCCGTCTGTAATTGCCCCTCAGTTTATCGTCTCACAACCTACTACTTTGACTTTAAAGGAGGCTTACAGTTTTAGTGGAGATGATTTCACCATTAAAGATCAAAATGGCTCCCTATGGTTCTCCTTGGATAGTCAGACTTGGAGTTTAAGAGATAAACGAGTTTTACTTGACAGTACTAACCGTCCTGTTGTTACATTACAAAAGAAACTCTTTTCCATTGGTTCAAAATGGGAAGCAACTGTAAATTGAATATTTGTTAATGATTATAGTCTCCAACGGGTCAAAAACTCTTCTCTATCGAACCAAAGATCTTTACTTTGAATCCTAAAATCAACATTTACCTCAATGATGGTGATCGTGAACCAGATTTCCAAGTAAAAGGCAAATTCCTCAATAGAAGTCGAGACTTTAAAGTCGTCGATGTTCGAGGTGGTCAAAAGTTGGTTGTTGCTACTTGCAACAAACAACGTGCTCATGAATCTGTGGGGGCCTTTTTCAAGAATATGATGGGTAAAGATGTGTATTACTTGAGTCTACATCCTGGTGCAGATGCTGCTCTTTGTACTTCGGTTTGTCTTTTGTTGGATGAACTGTTCCATGACAAGAACTAAATGTTTTTTTTTTAGATAAATATATCTAGTTTTCAGTTAACCTGTCGCATGTTGAACAATTATTGAAAAGTCCAATTTTACGCGATTTAACATTACTATTTGGTACTCTCTCCACCATTAAGTAATGATACTCTGTTCTTGATAGATAAATAAACAAGATTCATTCAATTCTTATTAGCACCAGAAAAACAAATCTAAAGTTCAACCGTACCGATATACACACATAAACCCCATTTCATGTATGTACGTCCTTAAATCCTCTGAAATAAAATTGCCACAGAAAACTCCAACAATCTTATTCGCTTGTTGGAATTCTGCTTGAGCCTTAATTTTGACCATTCTTTCAATAGCCGAGTTCACTTGCTGGAGGGTCATATTGTGTTTGACTTCGCATAAATACAGTACATTATCAACTTTTAATACGGCATTCCACTCTTGGACTTGGACCAAGGGCTTTCCATCTAGTCCCAATATATCGGTCCGCATTTCGATGGCAGAAGGTCCTAGATGTTTGATCAGGAAACTTTCCATAGTCACATCCATGGGCTCAGGTTCAATTTGTGACCCCACGAAAGTTTCTTCCATGGGCTCGTGTTCAATATGTTGCCGACGACGGTTTTTTGAAGCAAATAGAGCCCTTTCATGGTGAACGTACACAGTGTACTTTTCACCATCAATCAAATTTTTGACCTTGGTTATACATCTCTTAGGGTCGGTCAATAGACAGAGAGCAGAACCTTCCCCTTCATAGATTTGCTTCAAATCGTTCTCGTTTTCAACAACATATTCTTTAAAACTGTCAATACGACGATATTTTTCATCAAGATCTTGAATGAATATCGTCTTTGGAGTTTCTTTTTCAATTTTCTTAATAAAGGTCGAATTTGAGGTTTCTTCTACCATGGTCCGTTGCTCATATGATCTGTTATAGCGAGAGTAAACATTGTACTTTTCACCATCTACCAACTGTTTGAACTTTGTTATACATTTGTTGGGATTCGTTAATGAATAAAGAGCAGAACCTACTCCTTCAAAGATTTGGATAATATCAGCATCATTTTCAACAACATATTCTCCAAAACTATCAATAGGATGACGATCTATATCAATATCCTGAATGAAGATCGTTTTTGATAAAATTTTGACATAAAATGGATTTATGTCAGAGTTCTAAAGTTAGAGTGAATACTTCTCACATTTTTAAAAGCTTCCGCAATCGGGACTTTAGGAGAGATTGCATCTGATTTATCAGTTACATGAAGGGTAATTTCAAATGATGAGAGACAATGGAGTTCCTTTTTAATATTCTTGATAAAGTCTGTCACATCAGTACAGTTTTTAGTGGTAACTTGAGTAGCTTGGTTTTCATTGAATTTAACCCAAATTTTTGGAATTGTTTTGGTTGAAAATGCCTTTACAATTCTTACAGATGGATTCATTTAGGTAAAAGTCGGTGTGGCGTCAATCTAAAATTTATCACATTTTGGAATTACAATTTCTTTCAGTTTATTAATGTAAGACATCCATCCATCCATATACTAATGTTAATTAGATGGCCGACGCAGTATCAGCCCCAGCAGAAACAGGATTTGGACGTGGAAGAGGACGTGGTAAGTTTAACCTCACTTTCACATTGAGACTTTCATTACATTCCTCTCTATTTAGTTCTTTATTAATTTTTTAGGTGGTCGTGGAGGCCGTGGACGTGGTCGCAGAGGCCGTGGTGAAGAAGAAGCCAAGTGGGTTCCTGTAACCAAACTTGGACGTCTCGTCAACGAAGGACATGTTCGTTCCATCGAAGAAGTCTATCTTTTCTCTTTACCAATCAAGGAATATCAAATCATTGACAAATTCTTGACTCTCAAGGACGAAGTCATGAAAATCATGCCTGTTCAAAAGCAAACTTGTGCCGGTCAACGTACTCGTTTCAAGGCTTTTGTTATTGTTGGTGACAGCAACGGACATGTAGGTCTTGGAGTTAAATGCTCAAAGGAAGTCGCATCTGCTATCAAGGGAGCTATCATCCTTGCCAAGCTTTCCGTCATTCCAGTTCGTCGTGGTTACTGGGGTTCCAAACTCGGTGAACCTCACACCGTTACCGCTAAGGTTACTGGTAAATGTGGTTCCGTAACTGCTCGTCTTGTCCCTGCCCCTCGTGGTACCGGAATTGTCGCTGCCCCAGTCCCAAAGAAATTGATCCAATTGGCTGGTATCGATGATGTCTACACCACCACTCGTGGTTCCACCAGAACTCAAGGAAATTTCTTGAAAGCTGTCTTCATGGCTATCGGTAACACTTACGGTTACCTTACCCCTGACTTATGGGCTGATGAACCACTTACCAAGACTCCTTTCGAACGTTTCTCCCACGTTCTTTCCAAATCTGTAAAGAAGCATTAAATTGTCTATTTAGTATTCAAATAAATGCACATTTGCAATATTTTTCTTCACTTTTTTTTCTTTTAGTTTTTTAAAATGGATGACATTAACGAAGATTTTGAGCGACTGGTCAAGAATGCAATGAGAGAAGTTGGTAGGTTATTAGAAAATACCAGAAAACCACAGTTAATTGGGGATATCCCTCACCAATATCAAGATAAATATCTCCTGTGTGAATATTTAGTCAATATTTGTATTGCATCACAACTACGATGCCTTAAACGATTAGGACTGAGTTTAGAAATTATTCAAAAGGTATTCGATGATAGAAATCCAAACGCAATTTTGTCATTTGAGATACAAGAATCATGTCAGTATGTCAACATGGAAGTAAAAACAGAAAGAAGTCCAGAGAAATCAGTACGTTTCCAAACGGTAACTATCGAAGATGTCGAGGAAAACACAATAACATCTTATGTTGAATCCAAAGTGGAAACTTATGTTTGGAATTTCAAACGGAATATATCTTTAGTTCTAATTTGTAATTCACAACGAGAAACAATCACACATTATGAAGTAGAAACAAAACTGTATACTACCAAAAACGAAACTCCTAAACCGAAAGTACTAGTACAAGATCCAATTCAACTTCATATTGAATGGATATTCATCAATTACAACTTTCAGCAATCTCTCGCCATTTTTTCCATCAACCGAAATCATATCAATTGTTTCACACCACGTCGAAATGAAGATGTAACTAAAGCCTACGAATTTTTTCAAGAATTGTTTGATTGGTTCAAAAATATCAAAAGTTATATCTATAAATCAATGTTGATAGATTCCAAGAAAGACAAACTAGATCTCAGTCAAATTTTAACTACATGCGATATGTTCAATCCTGTAGTTCCATTAATGGAAATTGAAAATAATCAGTCAAAGATATTGATTGGGGATCTAAACTTATTATTGAAGGAATTTGATTTACAATTGAATACAAAACTTTCTTTGATTGAATCAAATTTAAAGGATTCGTGTGTAAATGTGAAGGAAGGTCAAACATATGCTATCCTCAATGTGTCTAGTCAGCTTTCAAAATCATGTATGCATAGTCTGACATACATTGAAGAATTAATTCAAAAGCAAATTGTGGAAGCTATTGGAAAAATCATTCGACCACAAGATTTAATTGAATTTTTTGAATATCATTGTCGTCAAATATTTCAAGAACAGTATGCACCAAAGAAATTTGCTATTTCAGTTCGAAGACCCCACCATGTTCCTGAAGGTATGGTTAGTTTACAAATGATGAATGCAAACGATCAATTATATCCTATTGAAACTTTTACTTCCAAAATTGGGTCAGATAAGCAAATGAAATTCGCAATCAATTCTTCCACAGAAATTACTATCACTGGTGATCATTACATGCATGGTTGGATTACACCTTCGTTCTCTGGGCAGAATAAACCAGAGTTGTTTTTACAATGTCATGCACGACAGTTTAGTTGTTTTATCATTGTACTTGGTAAAATTATATCTGATGATAAATTTGATCCTGTGGACGCCCTAATTGTGAAAGATAAAGATGAATTGAACATACCATTGTTGATTGAAATCATACCAAATGCGAAAATGTTCAAGAAGCATGTCTCATCTATATCACCAGAGCAAAGAAAGTTTGCTGAATCATTTCGAAAAATGCAGTTATCTAGCACACTATTCGGAATTACTATCATTCAAATCAAACCACAATTGGAACGCGTTTTATTACTTCCTGCTGATGCATTAACTAAGGAGATTCAATTGACTCAAAATATTTTAAAGCTTTTTATTGAGTATCAAATACCAGCCGATATTTTAGCAAATGAAGTAGAAAATGGTGTGGATTCTACTATGACAATGGTAAAATCTGTTGAAGAGAATGTGAAGAAGGTTTTGACTATGATTGAATATGAAAAAAACCAGTTATATGAAGAAGCTAAGAAGCAAAAAGAATTATCCAAATCTGCTTCAGACGCACCTTCTCCAGTATACGATACCTACTCACCATCTTATTCACCCACTTCACCTTCTTATTCACCCACATCGCCATCTTATTCACCTGCATCACCGTCTTATTCACCCACTTCACCTTCTTATTCACCCACATCCCCGTCTTATTCCCATGCATCACCATCCTATTCACCAACTTCGGCCTCTTATACTCCAACTGCTCCATCATACAGCTACATTCGTAGCCCTTCATATGCTAAGGCACATGTAAAAGAGCCTTCACAGGCAATCACTAGTGTAGTCAACCCAAAAGGAAAGAAGAAAGTAGCTGCAGGTGATGACGATGCTAAATCAGCTCCATCTAAGACTGAAGACTCAAAAAGAGGGCAGCACCCAGATGCTAGTACAAACAGGTCAGGCGAACACGGATCTAACAAGGTGCGCCGATTAGAAGATGATAAATCATCATATCAAATGGTGGCGATGAAAATTGACCAAGAGTTTGAAAAGTACCAAAAAGAAGGATCAATCCAATCTATGATTTTTGAAACCAAATCGCCATGGAAGAAATCTTCTTACAAAGGTTTAATTTCAAAAAAAGAAACAAAGCTTTTACATAACGAAGAGCAATTAAGTTGTAAAACAAAGGCTTTGGATTTAATCGATGCATTGACTAAATCAGGTGGGTTGTCAATTCAAGATTGCAGTGTCCATATCTTTTTAGGTTGTGTTCATAAATTTGATCAAACACTGATGCAAACTTTAGTTGAAAAGAATTGCAACCCTATTGATTTGATTACCGAAACGGTCAAAACAATGGCTGGTGTCATTCATAACGTTCCATTGACCGTGTTTGACAATCAATAAAGTATCATTCGTGTCAAAATACTTGCATTGTTTGAATGCTTGAACCAGTATGAGTTTCAGTTCAGTATTTCCCTTTTATAATCAAAGTAATTACGTTTCAGTTCATTCCAATTCCTAATCAATTTCTTTCTTTAAGATTTATTTTCACCATAACGGAACAACATACATGGCCACAAATTGGAAGAGAATATTCAGTTTATTAAACGATGATCCTCCAAAAGAATCAATTATAGAGTTTTCAGAGCAGAATCCATGGCATCCAGATGAAATCACACTGGCGGAAAAGATTTCAAGCGATTTATTGACTTATGAAGGAAAGAATAAACTAGAAATATTAGCTTTATTATCTCCTTCAATGGAACCCGGGAAACTTATTTTAGATTATTTTGATTTGATCATGTCATTCTTGGTTAAACCTTCAGACCTCTCTCAAGTTGATATGGTGACAACAATTGCAATTAATGCCTTACAAACTCATGTGCCATCGAATTCTATTTATGAATCTCGATTGACTATGGCAGCTAGAAAGTTTTTGGGGGAGTATGTGAAAGAACGGGAACAAAGATGGTCAACATTTGCAAAACTCTCTTTAAAGGATTCAACATATAACTACCGTATACCCCTAGACCCTGCTAGAATACCAAGGCTGGAATGTGTTGTATTTGCTTTTGGAATGTCAAAACCGTTGATTTTTTATGATCTGTTGAATGAATTGGCAATGAACTTTGAAACTCGACTAAGTGCATTTATGCTATTAAAAACATTTTTGATTGTTGAGGTTAGTACTATTGACGTACTGATTCTATTAGGGAGCTCCAACTTATTACTTGATAGATTCACAACTATTGGAAACTGTAACACTATCAGCATTGGTAAGATATACGTAACCTTAATTACTTAGAACGATACTGATGTTTCTGTTTATTTGACTTCAATAACAATCTTGTCTATATTTTTGCCGATAGTGTCCATCAAAGCGGTTTCAAAATTAGATGATCTGATAGCAATTTTAATCAACGCGATCAAATGGGAAATTTGGTACCCTATAGTATTGGAACAGGCTTCAAAGTATTTAAATGCATCACGTATTTGACCCTTTTGTCTTATCTATTTAGAATTTTTGACCGACACAACACAATCTGATGCCATTGATTCGGAACTAAAGGGTTTGGAATTATTCTTTTATTCAACGTAGACATTGATACCATTCTTTTAGGGTATAGTTTGAATGCAGTTAGAAACTCAATCTCACAATTTTTTACCGTGATGTATGGAATGTTTCCTTGTAACACTTTATCACAACTATCTCTGTTCTTAAAAACTGGAACTTATCGACAGCCTCATAAATCTATAAAGTTTCAGCAAGCTTCAGATCATTTTAAAGTTTATCGGGAGACAGTAATGAAATCGAATAATGTTGATGAAATACAAACTAGTCAGGATCGAATCAAAGTATAGTATATAAATAACTTATATTTTAAGGCTCTATTGGAATGTCACAAGTTTCACCCTTATTGGCTTTTAAATGACCCACAAACAGAACGAGATACCCCATGGTTCTCCAGTAAAGAGGCATCAGAAATTATCATATACTGCTTTGATTTAAGAATTGAAGAAAAGCTCGCTGCGGTGGATTCAAAATTGGAAATATTCAAAGATTTCAGAACCATTGAAGATGTGTCAGCAGCGATTTTACAAATTAATAATTTCCTACATGGGCCCATTATGGAATCACGCTTGGTAAGTTATGCGATTTTTAAAACAGTTTAGCCATTAAAGCAAGAGGTAAAGAATATGGAACTGGAACCCGTTATCTTTCTGAAAGTCTATTATATTATCCTAATGAATGAAGGCTTTTTTAAAGAGTGTATGAGACAGTATCATATCATGCACATTCGTAATCTTCGAAAACAACAGATAGAGAACCAATTTCATATGTCCCAACTGGAGAATATGGTAAATCGAGATCTGTTGATATTTTTAGGAATTAAAATTTGCTGCAGCAAAAGTTGAGCTGGAAAATTCACAAGCAGAGAAAAGAAGATTAAAATCAGAGTTGGAATTAGTGACTCTAAGGCAAGCGACAACCGAATTTGATTTGAATCTTAAAATCCAATCTATAAATACCAAATTAAAACTGCAAGCTAATCGCTTAACAAACGAAATCAATTCGACTCAACTGGCAAATAAAAATTTGGAAAAAGCAAATGAAAAGGTATCTACATTGAATCAACAGATAAATGAATTCGAACAAGCAATTTCCATGATGGAGAGCAAGCTGGCCATTGTTAACCAAGAGAACTTGGACTTGAAATCACAACTGATGTAATGCAAAAAATTGTTGACTCGTAGGGCGAAGGAAAACCTATTACCAGATTCGAATGTAGTGGACCGAGTATTATTAGACCAGACGAATATGCGATTATTATCCTTGAATGTAATCAACAAGTCACTTTCAGATGAAGTTGCCAAATTGAAACTGGATCTAATGTACTTGATTTTCATTGAACGATGATTTAGGAATCAAGAACAAAATACTAAACTGGAAGCGAATTTGACTCAAAATTTTGAACAATTGAAGCAAGATTTACTTACAAAGGTAACAAATTGCTATAATAACTATAGTCAAATTTGATTGAAGATATGAGTAGAATACATACCGAACAGTTAAAATCACAAGAGGCTAAATTTGAAACTGTGAAGAAATTATTAGGACAAATGCAAGTAAGTCATTAATCTTTTTTTGTTTACGATAGGCCAAATTGTTGAGCGTTGCAACGTCCAACAAATGATCAAAAATTTATATATAATTATTATCTGTTCAAGAAACTTTTTAACCATCGCCATCGATTCTTCTTTTTTGATTCTAATTCCTTAAGCACTTGAAGTTCCATTTGAACAGTATGGCAATTTGGCAGTTCAGTAATGTTCCACGGTTCAGACACTTTCGTACATCCATTTTTTATCCAATAGCGAATTATATTCGTCTTAAAAGGATGATACCATTTCTATAAGTTGAATACATACTTGATTACCAATCGGACCAATGGAATGCCAATTGGTAAGTTTGAATCAGGATGAACAGATAGAATCTTGAATTTCAAGTTTCTGTTGAATAATATTTGAGTATGAGTGGGACTTAGTGAATGATAATTGATTGGCATTAATATTTGTACGAAACCAGTTTGATCGTTCAATAATCTCTTACGTCCCAAGAATAATCGTTTCCATAATGGTAAATGAATAAACAGAGGCCCATCTTTGTTCTGGTGAATTTGGCCATATAAACTGGAATTGATGAAATGTAGAGTTTGATGCATTCAACTGTTTATAGTGGGTCGACTTTGCAACATTCAACAACAATGATCCGGCAAATAAGCAAGATATTGATATTCTTATAACTGTTAGATTGTCGTTGATGAAATCTGACATGGTAAAAAATGGACAAGTTCAGTTGGTGATAATACCAAGGATGCTAACGTTGATAAAATATTCACTTGCATCGCCTATAGACATTGAATACACAAGAGCTTCTATACTGGCCAATTCAGTTCCTTGCATTTAGATAAACTCTTCGTTTATTTTTTTTTTCTTTTTATGCTTCGTTTCCAACGACAAATTCAAACAACTGCATTTAGACACTCACAAGTTCATGCATTGCAAAAACTACCAACCAGAAAACCTTCAATGAATTCAGAAATACAGGACAGAAAAAACCTGGATTTGCCTGTGTTTGATCAGGATGTTATAGATTTATACTCTGTATTAAAACAAAATCCTTCTCAACCTGCAATTGGACCTGATGCAAAATATTCCTTAAAGTTGGATGAAAATTATCTAAATTCTTTGAAATTGCGATTTGTGGATTCAACCAACGAGTTCGAGTCCAACTTACTTGAACGAAATTCAAATTTAAACCAAAAATTATCATCAAATAATACCCCATCTTTAGAAACACTTTCAGAGTTAATTCATATCAATGCAATTACCAATCGACCAGTTCAAGCTCAGGAAGCTTTTGATGCTATTGAAAAGTTTAGTTTGAAACCAGATCTGGTCGCTTTTAACCATTTATTAAATGCTTACGCTTCTGTCAAAGATATGGATAAATGCATTGAAATCTTTAAATTAATCAAGGAGAGGGATGGACCAGATTTGGTGTCTTACTCTACTCTAATCAAAGTATGTATCGAAAACAACGATTTAGATTCTGCTTTCAAATTATACGAAGGTATATTGATGGATATCTAACTTTTGTATTAGACATGAAAATTCAAAAAATGTCTCCAAATCAAATTATCCTTTCTATGTTGATAAAAGGATGCCTACAGAAGAATGATTTGGATAGAGCATGGAAAACATTCAATTACTTAAGAACTCATATTGAACGACCTGATTCAATCACTTATACACTGATGATTTATGCATGTTCAAAATCTCAAGATACCGAACGGGCATTGGATTTATTTCAAGAAATGATTGGACAAAATTTACCTATAAGTTCTGTTACCTTCAATTCTCTGATTGCGGCCTGTGCAGTACGAAAAGATTATTATAGAGAAGCAATGTCTCTTTTAGAGCAAATGGTTGCAAATGGATTTCAACCTGACGTAAATACATTCAACTCCATTCTTAGAGCAACTAGTACCAATAATGATATTCTATTGACTAGGACTATATGGAATGACTTAATATCAAGGATTTCAACAAATAGACTTCCACTTCAATATCATGCTGAAGATTTCATGGCAAATTCGGTTGAAAATATCAACCAAAAATTGACTGCTAATGAATCATCAGTTGTACTTGAAGAGTCAAAGTTAAATAACCCTATTGAAGGTGAACAAGTACCAGAACAAAAAATTGATGCAAATTTAACTGAAGAGAAGACCTTAGTTGATTATAACATCAAGAAAAATTATTTAAATCAAATCCATAATACTTCTCCGTTACCATTTATTCCAAATAATTCAACTTATGAAACCATATTGGAAGCTTTCACGAATGCTATGAAAGTAGTACCACCTAAAAGTAAAGAAAAAGAGCAAGAAATTATAAATACTGCAGCATCTGGACCTAAATTTGTTCAAGTTTCCATATTACCAAAAGAAGAAAGTGTGAATCCCGAATTACAAGAACTTCAGATTTTATATCCAAAATTAACTAGTTCTAAGTTATCAAGATCTTCATTTATTGAAGAAGCCAATATCATTTGGAAGCATATTGACGAATTGATAGTGATGGGTAGATTGAAAATGACTAGTAATTTATGGAATAAGCGATTAGCTATGTTATGTGAAGATCGACGAGGAATACAAAAAGCCTATGATTTTTTTGAATCATTTGAAAAATATGGAATTGAACGAAATGCTCGATCATTCAAATTAATTCTCAAATCTACCATTGAACAAAAACAACATTTTGAACTTGGATTAAAAATTTGGAAAGAGTTTCTTGATTGGGATGCACAACTGGAAAAACAGATGATTGAAAGCAGTGAAATTCCATTGTCTTTACAAGAAAAAGAAGATTATAGAAAACTGAGTGGTAGAACACCAAAAGCAATACAGGGATTATTTTTGACTATGGTGAGACGATATGCACACCGAGGAGAACTTGCAGAATCGCTGAAGGTGTTGGGTCAAATCCGAGAGTTTAGATTTCCTTACTATCTACCACCTGTTGTTCTAGGGGATATTTGGGTTCTATTGGAAAAGAGTCAAGATGAGGCATCCAAAGGAAATCTGGACTATCTTAAGGAATTGAAAGTCCTTGTTCCACATATCCAAAAAGACGATCCACAATTAAAAGTACAAGGAATGTTGAAACAAAAAACAATTTCAAAGCATTGGTGGGGATATAAACTAATGGGAATGGATCCTTTAGAAAAGGAGAAATCACTTCGAAAGCAACATATGAAGAATCGAAAAATTATGCAACAAGAAATGACTATCCGACGTAAAGGTGAACAACATCAATTAAACCGACAAATGAAACTCAAGGGTGATAGTGTATCTGGAAAACAATAATCTTTAACAACATTTAATAAATCCTAATTGCCAAACTATTTCCCGACGTTTTTTAATACGCAAAGAGTCTTCATTTACCAGACAATGACCAAACAAAGTGTATGGTAAGTATTGATGGTAGCATTGAAGTTCAAAATTCCATAAAAAATTTCTTTGAAAAAAGATGGGAGTACGACAATCAACACCAAAGACATTTGTACTGAACAATGCTAGTACACAAGCGTTGAATACCCCGATCAATGTAACCCATCCACTACAATAACAATCTAGTTTTCACAGAATTTCATGCGTAGACTTCAAGGATTAGAATTGGTACTAAAAAGAATGATTAATAACGTAGGAAAATACAAAACCAATAGCTGATTTAGAATCAACAGTACAAGAACGAGTGGATTATGAATTACAAAAACAAAAACAAGTTCGATTAATTCATGAAAAGAATTCATCATTACAAGTTGAACGAGAAGCACAAGAACTATTAATTCGACAACAAGCGTAAGTTTCAAAAGTACTAAAGAAAAGGATTCCTGTATTGAAGATTAATCCAGTATTTCAAGAATTACAAGATAAAGTGGTACGATGTTATAGAAATAATCCAACTCGAGTATTGGATTGTTGGCGTGAAGTTGAAGAATTCAAAAAAGCAGAGAAATTGGCTTTAAAGGTTTATTTTTTTTATATTGTTTATGGTTAGGATTTTGTGTATGCTTGAATAGTTTATTTCGTTCTATTCAATAAAGAAAAAATTCATTTATAAAGGATTTGGAATCCAATCCCTAATTTGAGATTCTTGTTTTTCTATAAATTTTCTGTGAAAGATTTTTTAACCTGGAAATGGGTAATAAAAAACCAATATTGGAATCCAAAGATCAAAATCAACAAATGGATTACCATTCATATCATATCAATCCAATGAAAATCCAATCAAAATCTTATAAATCAAATCCAGATTCTCCAATCAATACTACATTTGATCATTTTGAAATTCCACTAGTAGATTATTATACCGATATGCAACATCATTGGAAACAAAATTATATAGAAAAATTAGATGAAATATCATCAAATTCACATCATCTCATGTTAAATACAATGCATCATGGTAAATTGAACATGATAATAATAAATTAGATCCATTATTAATGACACCATTTGTACCTTCATTATTACCACCAGCAGATGTATTTGAATCCATCATGATTGATAAAGATCATCATCGAACTCAAGAAAATTCTGTAAATGGTTCTGAAGTTAATTCAATTGTGGAATCTCTAATGACTCAATCTTCAAAAGGTTTTTGATTTTTATATTCATTGATTTTTTATATTAGGGTCGGGAATTCGAATCGAAACTTCTTCAGAAGATCGGTAATTAGATACAAATTAACTTTTTATAGTAGATTAGAACAACGTCAAAAACAAATCGATTATGGAAAAGTATTAAAAAAAAATTAAAATGTACTAATCTTGTTTTTATAGAATACAATAGGGTATAAACGTTATGACGATTCAATAGCAAGGTAAGTGTTTGGGATGGGATTGATGGTTAGAGAGGATAGGAAAGTTGGTGATCCAGTAACGCCAGATAAATATTCGAAATGTAGTAAACGGGCTTGGGATGGTTTGGTACGTAGTTGGCGTCGTAAATTACATGCTTTTGATCCTCCTGATCAGAAAACACCTACAAAATCGGTTTAGTATTCTATTAATAAATAATATTGTTTGATTATAGATTGCTTTTATTTTTTCTTTTGATGTGGTTAAAACTAGATCTAGTTTTGGTCGTTTGAACTGGTATTCACATCCAGTTTTGGTTTCTTGAGATCAGTAGGTGATGGATTGGTGTCTTGGATAGGGTCTAAAACGCGTTTCTATAACATTAGTCATCAACTACAAAACCTTGGTTGTAGGTGAAGAATGAGATGAAAGCTCCTCTTCAAGTATTTGACCAGATTCATGACCAGGATCCACATCCATTGCCATTGGACTTTGCGTACTGTCAACATCCATACCTTCCTCTACACCTTTCTCATCTTCCAAACCCTTTTCATCTTCCATAACCTTCACATCCTCACCGCCATTCTGATCCTCCACATTATCCACAACCTTCACATCTTCCACAACCTTTTCATCCTCCACATTCAATCCTTTGGCAATTCTCCATGACTTGAGTAACGATTTGGCTGGTATTTGATTATCAATCCCAATCTTTTCATTCGAAAACAACCCCAAATGAGTTTGCAATGCTTTTCGATATAATAACCAATTAAATCGTTTATCATGCCAAACAAAATATTCCTCTTCAAGTCCATCTAAAGGAGTTTTCAAATCATTTGCTACTTGTGAATTCATCATTTCCATCATTTCATCCAATTCTTTCAAATAAGTTTGATCACTAAAGTTTAACGTCATGGATTTCATACCGAGTTCCTTTTAATTGTTCATCCAAATCTTTTCCAAATGTCCATAATCGATCCAATTCGTCATTACCAATGAAATGAATATCAGTTGCTTTGGATGCTTTTAAACCTCGGATACGTGTGGTTGGATTGATATCATTGATAGGGTTCAATTCAAACGTTTTGCATGAATTTTCTTTCCAATTCACCCAATTCTTTTCATGGGTCATGACACTGATGATGGTTTTGTAGTACGTACGTCCATGAGGTGAAATACGTTCAAGAATTTTTAAGGTTTTGGTTTTACAAGTTTGTAACCATTGTTCCTAGGGTTAGAAGAGTGTGGTTACTTGTTCAGGTGTAATGGATAATGTATATTGAACACTTTTATTGGCTACACCAGGAGTTTTTGTGATTTCAAGACAATAACATAGAAATGAGGAAAGTATCAAGAATTGGGTCAAAATTTGTCTTCGAAAAAATGGATCACTGAGCTAACATGGTAAATGAAAAATGAAAAACTTGTAAATCAAATAGTTTTTTGCTGGTAAGGTATTTGGGAAAGAAATGTTGGGGGGTATGAACAACTTGAGATCGTTCATCGCGATGTCGTCGTTTACGTTCGGATAACATTTGATCATTCTCGGCCTGGATTTCTTCGAATTTTTTTATGACGCTATCCATATTCTACCATGTTAGTATTGATCTTGGATAGTATGTTTATGAATCCAATAGAATAAAAAACATTAGAGTGAAACGTGGACATGAATGGTACGAATGATAAAGATGTTATTAGAGTGTGACGAAATTGGACGAATGGGTTGTGATTAAGTGTAACAAATGGATTGTAAATAAGTAAATATAAGCGAAAGAAACGGTTACTAGGGTGTGATTAAATGAGACGAATGTGGTGTGAATGAGTGTAAGCGAAAGAAACCATTATTAGAGGGTGAATAAATATGAATGAACGGAGATAAGCAAAGAAAAACGTACTGATTGTAGGACGAGAAAATGAGTAGGTTCAAAAACCAAAGGGGGGTTTGAAAAGTATTTTTGTAGGTCCCATATTTGGTTATAGAATGAGTCAAGGTCAATAGGATCCGTCTGTGATTTTTGATTTGATTCGTCATTTGGTTTTAGATTCATATGGTCATTTGAGTTTGGGAGTGTATCTTGTTTATCTTTGTTTAGTGATTCTGTCGTATCTTTTGATTCAGTCTCAGGTTTATCTTTTGATTCAGGTTGTGGTTGATCTTTTGATTGGGTTTCTTGTTGGTCTTTTGATTCAGGGTTATTGATTGATAAAGTAATTGATTTAGGTTGTATCAATGATTTATCAGATGGAGTAAGATTTTCCGAGATATCTTTTGAATTGTTTTGATTTATTGATTGATTTTCAAGATTTGTCATTGAAGATTGATCATTAATATCCATTGATTGTGACAGATCTTCAGGGATGGTATCATTGAGTAAAGTCAAGTCAATTAGGATATCGGAATCAATTAAAGTATGATTGTCGATATTAAAATCACCTACGATGAATTGAATATCAATTACCTTTATGATTTACACCTGATCTTTCACATAAAGGAAATACAGAAGAGAGAAAGATGAGTATACGACCACAAGTTTCAGTATTTTTTGACTGTAGATTAGAGTAGTGAATAAAAACCTTTGATAATCTTCTTAATAATTCATTACAGAAACGTAGGAGGGTTAAACCTTTACCCTTATTAGGGGACATATCGATGATTAGTTTATCTACTCTAGATTCCAAGTAATGAAATAAACGTTCACAACCATCTACGGTGAGAAAGTCGAATAAATCTTCTAGACAAGTGAAAGGTAGATTATTATCAACATAACCTAATAATATTAGTAATATAGTATACCATTTATAGTAGCTTCTAGGGTGATATCTAATAAATCGAATATAAGATTAAAATTAGGAGTAGATAAGAATAGAGAAGCTAATTTTTTTCTTATTACTATAGCTAATAATTCAATTGTAGAATAATGTAATATTGTAGGATCATATAAATTTAAATGATTTTTTACCAGATTTTTAATTTGAATATTTTTGTTTTTAGTGATAGTATTTAAAGAAGATAAACAAGTATCTAGTGCCAATTCATATTTTTTTAAAATCATAAGAATTTTTACATTTTTTTTTTACTATTTAAACTAACTAATAACTAACTAACTAACTTGATAATATTTTTAATAATAAAAATAATTTCAATAAAAATTTAAATTTCAATTTCAATCAAAATAGTTTTTTGATTGATGTTATCAATTTGTAATTAGTGCAGTGGCACTTTTTTAATTTAAAATTTTCGTCATTTATTTTTCATCATGAAATTCAATTCCATAATCAAATTCAATCATAAAAGATTATTATCTACAACTTTTCATTTTAATGAAAATACTTTTCAAACTCATAATTGTGATTTACCTCCATTAAAAACTACTGCTACTAAAGAGGAATTATTGGATTTATATAAAACTATGGTTCAAATTAGAAGATTAGAAATGGCTTGTGATCAAGTATCTTATATACACTTATTCTTAGGCATATAAAGGTAAACTCATCAGAGGTTTCTGTCATCTATCCATCGGTCAAGAAGCTATCGCCGCTGGTATGTCCGTTGCCATACATAAAGATGACTCTATCATCACTGCTTATCGTTGTCACGGTTTCACTCTCACTCGTGGTCAATCTCCTACTGCTATCATCGCTGAATTAATGGGAAGAGATATCGGTTCTTCTCGTGGTAAAGGTGGTTCTATGCATTTGTTTGCAAATGAATTCTACGGTGGTAACGGTATCGTAGGTGCACAGGTACGATCCCCTTTCTGATTCCTTAGGTCCCTATTGGTGCTGGTATTGCTTTGG
>MU621225.1:0-45742 GCA_025399215.1 Globomyces pollinis-pini | reverse complement strand
GCACCAGCCAAAACAGCCGAAAAACAAACCAAAGCTGGAGTTCGTACCAAAAAGAAGACTAGGAAAGAAACCTTCAATACCTACATCTACAAAGTTCTCAAACAAGTGCATCCAGATACAGGTATTTCCAACAAAGCCATGTCGATCATGAACTCATTTGTCAATGATATTTTTGAACGAGTTGCTGAAGAAGCTTCACGATTGGCATCTTACAATAAGAGATCTACAATTTCATCACGAGAGATTCAAACTTCTGTTCGATTGATTTTACCTGGAGAACTTGCCAAGCATGCAGTTTCTGAAGGCACCAAGGCTGTCACCAAATACCAATCCAATTAATATCCTAGATGTGTTTTGAACATTTCTAATATAAATAATCAATTTTAATTGCTCATATATTCCTAATTTTGGTGTGCTGCCTCAAAAATACTAACGAAGATTTTCATCTATCTAATGTATTGAAATGTGATACTTTTTTCTGTATAGTTATTGTAACTACATAATGGGGCAATTGGATTCTTTAACGATCCCAAGCACCATACGAGGGATAGCCTCAGAAATATCATCAGTGGTCTGATTATACCGTAATCCAATTGCTTTTAGTTTGTTTACTGCATCCAAATCATGTTCAAATTCAAGGCCTCTAAGTACTTCTGTAATCCACCAAATTGTATGTCCATCTTTCGTCTTGTAGGTTATATCTCTGACAACTAAGATCATTGCTTGGCCACCCCAATCACCATATAAAACTCCATTTGCTATTCCAGAAAGGGCACCTTTAAGTACACCTCTTGCTGTTGTTACGGCACCAGTTATTGGTTTGGTTGATAATGCCGCAGGTTGTACTTCCATAGATAATATGCTGGTTTGTGAATCAGGTGAAATGTAAAATCCAGGAACTGTACAATGACTGACAGTTGAACCATTTAATAAAGATCGAAATTTGATTTGACCCAATATAACAGATAGACCAGGTGGTTTGTCAAACATCATTTTTAATCCACCTTCTACTCCACGAAGGCCTGGATGCGCAAAGGCTTGTATTTTGGGATGTGGGAGTAAGTCCTCTAACCACTCTGGTGACTTTATTGAATTAGGACGTTCGAAAAACTTGGCAATATCTAATTGTTTAAAATGGTCTGTGTTACCATTTATAGTCTTCAGTAAAATAGGCCGCCTATGAGCTCTTGGGGATTCTTTGCCTGACAGTTAGATCCAGCTAGTATTAAGTATACCTTTCAAGTCGCCCAAACAAATCTGTTTGAAGCAAGGGACTTCAAAAATCTGAAAGATGTTAAACACATCAATTGATAACAAAAATTTGATTTTGACATTGATTCGTGATAATTCTGAAGCTCCTACAACTGCTAGTCTTTTAACAATGGATTTAAATGGGTCGATGTTATCTGAAACTGTGATAGAAAACTCATGGTTTAACTTCAAATTGTCATTGCAGTTTAGTTCAAATGGTTTGGAAATATCTACATAAGCTATCAACAGATCTTGATTATCAGTAATTTCTATGGTGGGTAGTATTATTTTAATCCACCAGTTTTTAAATGGAAGTTTGGTGTCAGTAATGGATGATGAAAGGAGAAATTTAAACCCTAATATAATTAGCACCTCATTCAAATCAACCTTTAGAATCTAGTGATTTTAATTCGAATTTATGTGCAATTCCATCAGCATCCAAAGGCATTTCTTCCACTAAATTTTGTATTATTTTGACAAGCAGATAATGTTGAAATATTAAGTAAAATATAAATCCAAGTAAGAGCCATGCAGTTACTTGTGGTAGTAGCTTTGTCAGGTAAAGAGATACTTTGTCGAACATAAAAAGTATTTAAAAAGTAAGAAACTTACAAGCAATTATTATATTTTGATTAGATAAGAAACTGTAATTTACTGCTGATCAAGCATTTGATATATTACAATTATTTAATAGTTCAATGATGTCTGTATTGGAATGACCAACATTCAACGTCGTCAGTACTTCTGCTTTGGCAACGTCAGAAATTGGCTGTTTAAGAAGACACAGTTTAATCAATGGCAGAGGAGATACCTGCGCCAATTTTAAAAACAGTGAATCAACTTCATCAGTGTTAAATATATGACTGTTAAGAATTAACGAGGAGACTTTCCAGTATTGCTCGTCAATGGATATATGCATGGCGGTGACCTTGTCGAGCGACGAAAGCTGAACCAATCGGTCAATCAATAGTTCGTTATTGTTCTTCATACAGTGTCTGAAAAATCTCATCGATATTGAGGGTGATACTTTTATCAACAAGTCAAATACTTCATCCCAACCAGGTAGGTTCATCACTTTGATAATTTGTTTGTAATCCAAATTTAAAGATGGAAAAGACGGATGCATCAGTAATTTACGTGCAATATGAAATTGTTTGGCATCGATTGCCAAATTTAAAACTCTTCTACCTCTTGAGGTAAGACCAATGTTGTCGCAGTTCAGCATGGAATCTACAACATCCCAATATTCACTTCGGCATGCTGTTTCAAGAGGATATTTAAGGCCCTGAATCTCTCGACCACACCAAAATTCATCCTCACCATTTCCATCCAGCCAACCTTTCATCAACCATGGTTTAGTTGGGTCCACCAATCTATTACTGAGATACGCCAGCTAAAATTAGAGATTATTTAATTACCACTAACTTTGACCGTCTCTGAAAATCTTCTTCAACTTCCAAGTCATTATACTTCCAAAGTTCATTTCTAATATGTCTGCTGGTCTTATTTCTCAAGATTGAAAATATTAAATCTCTTCGTTTTTGAGAGGAAACATGACGAGTTCTTGAATCGACAGCCAATTCAAATCTTCTTTCCCAACATTGTGGTTTGATAAACTCTTGTTCAAACCAATTATCCCATTGTTCAGCGAATCGTTTTTGTTGAGGTAAATTAGGTATCACTCCCAAAAGAACATAAAAATCATTAAACTCTAAATACTCTATGATTTTAATGAACAAATCATGGGGTATGTCGAGTAGGTGAATCGAGGTCATTTTCAAGTTGATTTTGAAGAATTGAAAACAGAAAATTTAACTACTCAATTGGAACGTTGATGAAACGAATTCAAAACAGTTCGTTTATTAAAATAGCCACAAAGTCATCCAACTACCAATGGACTAGCAAACTGTACTTTCATTTTACCTGCCGCGAAGTGATGGACTAACTCATCTGCATAACTACGACGCGATGCCCACATTCTAGATCCAATTTCAAAAACTAACAATCTCAAATCAGTCTTCTCTTCCAATCTTCGTAATATTCGTTGTAAAGTGTCTCTAGAAATGCTAAACATATCATATTCAGAATCTATTGGTCTCGAAATTCGTACAGTCAAAGTATGAAGATGAGGCATACATCGAATTAATCCTTGTACCTGAGAAATTGAATTCTTTAAAAATATACCATCATAGCAAAATCTGCACTCTCTGGTTGCATATAATGAAGTCCAATATGAGATAAACATATCGCCAATGAATTACAAATACCGCTATGTCTGTTTACTGAAACATCAGGAAAGTAGTAAGAAGGAAGAGAGATCCAAAAATCCGGTGAAGTTACGTGAATAAATTGAATTGACTTTAAGTTTCGTAATTTCAACAGAATTTTAATGGATGGTTGAATACCAAGAGTCCTAATTTAATTTTTTTAAAAAATAAAATATACCAGGCCGTCATGTTCAAATATTCTAGCTTGGGAATGTTTAGAATTGCCTCTGTAAAATCTTCAACTCTATGAATCAGTCTACCGGATTGTATATAAATTTGTTTCAACTTTGGTAAAGTGTTGAGTATAGAAAATGCATTTGATTCTATTCCCTTGAATTATGAATAAATGGAAACTGTTATGGCTTACCCACGGTTGTCTAGGGAAAGGGCGAAATAACTCTAATCGGGATAAACAGTTCATAGATGCCAACGAGGCAAAATCCTCAATTGTTACATGCCCATCATTCTATCTGATTAGTAAATTCTGTTACCTTCATATTGGGTAGTCTGAGTGATGGGGGACGTGCCACTTTAGCAATCTCCCTTATCAAGTCTGTATCCCAAGACCACAATGATATACTTTGTGGTCTTAGGAATCCTAAAAATCCAGCTAAATAATCATCTCTATTCAAATAGTTCCGCTTCCCCATAATTTGAATTGTACCAAAGATAACGCGAAATGAGAGTGATTTCCTGACCAATCCTTTCTTCAATAGCTGCTCCATGTATAACACAAGATGTTCAGGTTGTTGGGTTATTGCATCAGCATGCAATCGAATTAATCGCTCAAATCCAACAGAATGATAAATCAAAGGTGGATCATTTGACTTTGACGATTCAACAGATGATATTTCATTACGAATTGGTACCGTTGCTAAAAGTTATTATTGTTATTTAATCATTTACGAACTTTGATTACATTGAACTCGGGCAAGACTTTGATTGTGTCAGGTAATTGTATCAAAGTAGAATTCTGTGACTGGTCATCCATAGCATCACACATAATTTCAACATTGACTAATAATGGAATCTATAATGCAAATTGTAAATCAATTGTGGTTACTGCTCTGGAATATACGGCAGAGTGGAATTGATGATTTACTATAAGCGTGTTAGTTTCTTTGACTTACCAGAGGCAATTACTTTGAACACATATTTTGGTGACTCCAAGTATTGAAATATTCTCCATAATGTTTCTAAGGAGAGTTGGTTAATACCATATTCATGTCGCGGACAAATCATATTTGTTAAAATCCAATATAATCTTTTAAATGAACCTTATTGTAAAGAATTCAATAAATATTGATATTTTATATCAGTGTCGATAAATTCAAAAAGAAATTAAACTATTTTTGACGAACTTTGTTGTCGCGTTGTCTTTCCAAATGATTTCATACTTTGGAAAAGATCATCAAATTAAAAAGAATCAAAGTCATGATAGTATTTCAACACAATTCAATGACATGAACACTTCAACTGATAAAATTCCTCAAAGTGTTGCTTCTTTAAAACAGTTTTGGGAGAAAAAAGCAATATCTTTGAAGCCGATGGGTTGGGTAAAGAAAAGTCAATCTCCAATTAATGCTGAAATATTGTGTGAAGTTAAAACAGCAAGTGTTGACAATGCAATGATTCATGAAATAGAACTACATTGTAAATGTTGCTCTTCATCATTTATTGTACGCGCAGCTCATGAATGTTTATCGACAGGTATTCAATTTTTTAAAGTTGATTGATTAGTTACTGATGAATCTGGGTTGGAATGGTTTCGTGAATCTCATAACCAAATAGAGACGATAAACTTAAAAATATAACGTATATAATAAGACGATAACTTAAAAATATAAAAAATATAACATATTAATATCTAAATGGGTGATTATTCTATTGCATGTTAGAGCGTGTTAACATAAATTCCAGTTCAATAGAACGTTGGATGAATTGATATTGTAGACACAGCAAACGCGCACAAAGTTGATCAATGATTTGTTTGAATATCTGTCTGACATCGATGATTCTATATTGTTTTTTTTTTTTGAGATGCTGACTCTGTTAGTGTGCATTTAAGTAAAATACGTTAAATTTTATACACAGCGTGGTATATCTTTAACCAATAGAAAACCACTCAACAATGTGACCTTCAATGATATAACTTGATTTGGTTTCACAGAAAAAATGAGATTTTATTAAGAAACCTTCTTAATTGATTTTTAGTAATTCGACTTCAAAGATCAAATCAGATTTTGGTGGGATCTAGAAATAATATGAATATTATATAGTTTTACCACAGGAGGATATCCGCGTTCTCCATAGGCAAAATCATAAGTGATGATTAAACGAGCTTTTTCACCAAGAGACATTTGAGGGACACCTTCATCCCATCCTCTGATGACTTCACATTAATGGAGTAATTCAAATACCTTGTTGGACACCGATTTTGGTGACAAATGGGGTACCTTAAACTAAGCTGACAGGAAAAGTTACCTCGGTCAACAGAAGAATCGAATTTTTTGCCATTGGTAAGCTTTAATAAAGTCAAAGAGAAAATGACTTACAGTTCCAGTGTAGTGCACTAAGAATTAAAACATTACTATTGGATTACTAGTAACTTGATCTCCTTTCTTTGGGAAGTTAACACCATCTCCAGCTTTGATAAGTTCCTTAGTGACACCCTTTGCATTAATTGTCTAACAAATCGATACCATATTCGTTTTAGAAGAAAAAATTGATCTTGAAAATATTCTTGACATAAAGAAAAAATCACTCAAATGAATGGTTAAAAGGAAGGGAAAAAATGTGATGATTAGGTTCCCAAATAAGGTCTATTGCATCTAATGGTCGTATTATCTTTGAATGATTGCATTTTATTGAATAATTCATGAATTTATGCTGCTGCTAAAAACAATCCAAGAAAAATTCCAAACATGACTCCGCTAAGGGAGAAACTTGCCTTCAATGAGTCCGATTTAGCAGTGGTTGTACCTGAAGCTCCTGCACTTGGAGCTCCAGAAGTACCAGATGGTAAAGCAGGCAAGTCTGCAGTAGCTACAATTTTCTTTAGATTGGTTTCGTATAAACGGAATTGAGTAAATCCAGCAAAATTGGCTTGTGCGCCAGCAACAGTGATCAATGGTACATCCCTGACAGTCGCGAAAGCACTTCCAGCAACAGGTGCATCAACGATTTTCATTCCATCTGGTGAAGTTCCTACTCCTCCATACCAGTAAGATACATCGGCGTTATAATAAACAAAATCAATTAATCGAAACTACAATGAACATTTCAAAAACTTACTGTACATCCGTCGACAATGGTGATTTTTCCAGAGACTACAATAGCAGTATCTGCTAATGCAGGAACAATTGGAATTGTGACATTTCCTAATGCTGCAAATGGATTCTTTTTTGGATCACAGAGACCATACTTTGGAGCTTGAGCAGATACTAAAGTGGAGAGAACACAGAATACAATTTCAAAAATCATTTTAAATGAAGGAAAGAATAGGAATATTATTAAACGTCATTTATTCGCGACATCGTGGAAATAGTAAATATTTTGACTTATCGGACACATGGAACTCGCAGAGTACAATCAATATGCGAAACAATTGAACCGATGAACGATAATACTCTGTGTATTTCGACTCTCGAATTTTTGTCCACCTCCATTGAATTTCATAAAATGCGAGTTGGAAAAAAAATATTGAGATATGCTAAAGGATCCATTGTTTTGGGTTGATTTGGAAATGACAGGGTTAGATTTAAAGAAAGGTACACTGAACAAATTGTCAACGATTACTGGTAGATAAGATTATTGAAATTGCTTGTATTCTTACTGATGGAAACCTGGAAAATCAAATCAAAGGACCTGAAATAATTATTCACCAAGTAAATATTCTCTGGCACTTTATAATCGTTTAGCCTAAAGCGTTGATGGACTCAATGGATGAGTGGTGTACAAGTCACCATGGAAAGGTTGGAAAATATAATCTAACTACAGTCTGGGTTAACAGCAGCTGTATCTGAATCAAAAATTTCAACACAAGAAGCTCAACAGCTTGTGGTGGAATTTTTAAAGACTCATGTTCCTCATGCCAAAGTAGCAGTTTTGGCTGGAAATAGTGTCCATGTTGATAGGCAATTCCTCTGTCAAGAAATGCCTGACCTCATTCAACATTTGCATTATCGAATTGTGGATGTTAGTACAATCAAGGAATTGTCGCGTAGATGGTATCCCGATGATCATCCTCCTAAAAAAGGATTGGCCCATAGGTTATTCTATTTAATTAACTTTCATTAGAGCATTAGATGATATCCAAGAAAGCATCAAAGAATTGCAATATTATCGAAGTTCTATTTTTAAATCTGATTAAAACAATATTGTTTAATAATAAAAGGTTATTCTACAGTGTAAGGAATGGGTGTGAATCCACTAGCTGCTGTTGGGGCGGTTGGAAGCCGAGGAAGAGTCAGATCACCTTGATCTCCTGATGTTAATTGTAATGTTATTACCTTGCTTAGCCTTCTTATCTATTTTCTTTGGGATTTTGAATTTGGCTACCTGCCTCATATGATTAATTTCTCTTTAAAGGTTAGATATGTACAATCTTTACTTGATCAGTTGCTGATTTTCGGCCATTGTTTGTACAGTTTCGGTTCGGAAAGATGTGAGCCGAATATCTGAAGAAATACGAAGCTCGGTGATTTTTTCCTTGAGCCTTTCATGATGTGCAAGATATTCTTCCTTGACAGGCTCTTCAACTTCCGGCTCGATTCTATAGTCACCTTTGGAGTATTTATTATGGAAATTCTCCATCATCTTCTTTAAGGCATCAGTATCTTGAAAGTATCGGACAACGTCTTCTAAATCACTCTTGAAACCTTTTGCATAGCGTGCAATGTTTTGAGCTCTACGATGTTCTTTTACAACTTTTTGCTTAGTTTCAATTAGCGTTTGTTTGTTTGAAGTGATAAGATTCTCAAATCTGATTTTTTCTGAATTCAATTTCTTCAGCTCTTCATTTATGGACTTTGAGTTAACTAAAGTTTGTAATTTACCTGGATTTTGTTTGACATTTCAGCAATTTGATTTTCTCTTGGTTCTACTTGTTCCTTTAACTCTTTGATACGGAAGTCAAGAACAAATTTATACTTTTCCAATTCTTGATTCCTTTTTTTTAAATCATATACTTTTCTTTCTTTATCTTGGATCAACTCATCACGATCAGACATCTAATAGATCAATGAAATAGTTAAGTTACTTCTTTTCGTAAATGTAGAATGTCTTTTTCCAAAAGAGCAATAACACCATCTAACTTTTTCGCGTTCTCTTTCATCCGCTGAATTTCAGCTCGATTATCTTCAATATCTTTATTCAAAGTGTTGAACTTTTTTCTCATTATTCCATTTTCTCCCTTTAATCTCGCCCCTTCTTCTCTCTCCACTCTCAACTTTTTCTCATAGCGAGATGTTGCAAGTAATATTTCCGTATCAATATCTTGCTGATTTTGCTTTGTCATCTCATTAAATTCAATTTCCTGTTCATGGAGCTCATCATACAACTAACTATGAGATAAATACCAATAATTACTCTCTGAATGTCAGTAGCTTTGGCATTTAATCTGGATTCTGCAATCGTCTGCAATTCAGTTAATGCTTTTTGAGTTGCATTCTCAAAATCTCGCATTTGTTTTTGCCATTTTTCTTGTAATGTTGCTGCTTTACCTTGTTGTAAATGGAATTTTTCATATTCGGTCATCAATTCACCATTGTTTTTGATATCCAACTCCTTTAAAAGAAATGAAATAAAAAATTAATTACATGTAATTCACCAATATGTCTAGCTCGAAGATTTTGGATCTGTTCTTGATGTTTTACATCTTCCTTTTCTTTTTCGGTTCTTAAAACAGTTGTAGATACTTTTAATGCTTCAATTTCTTGAGAATAGTTTTCAGTCACTTCTTTCAACTTTTCATTGAAGTTCATATCCTTCAAACGCAATTGATATTCATGCTCAAGCTTTAATTCATCAAGTTGTCTTTGAATTTCCGCCATTAAGACGGTTTTTTCTTCCAAATCAGATTTGGTTATAAGTATCTAATCGGTTACTTCATTTGTTTATGATTACTTCATCTGCAAATATTGAACCAGCTTCTGACTTTTTCATTCGATCGTCTTTATCCATAACTCTAAACATATATAAACATCCATCCTCAGAAGTTGAAAATAAATATTGATCATCGTAAGATATCTTCAATTTAGTAACTGGTGAAGAATGTGCTTGATGCTCTTGAAAATCATGTTGGTCGCCAAATGGATATCTTAAAGCACGGATGGAACCGGATTGAGTCCCTAGTTTTAAAGTGAGAACAAATACCAACAAAAAGCATTCTTCCACTATTGGACAATGCAATTTGTGTCATGATTTGATTTGCCTCGAATTCCTTTGTAACCGTTGATTCAGCAATTTCCTATCATTATACAGTAAATAATACTTTAATCATTTTGTCACTTCCAACGGCATAAGTGACTCTTCCATTAGGTAAACATATTCCTGAATAGTAACTACAACTTTTCAGGATATGTTCATGTTCACGTTTCATTGTCTTCATATTCCATGTATAAACAGCACCATCTGAGCCAGATGACACCAAACATCCATCATCAGGAGTCCAATATAAGGATTTTACTTTTCCATTATGACCCTTTAGATTTTCAATATTTTCAAATGTCCAAGTGGAAAAGATTTGAACAATATTTCCATGAGCAGCGGCAAATATATGACCTCCATTAGAAAATACACACTATAACTATGTAAATAGAAAAAAAGATTACTTCTTTACAAGCTCGTATGCTGAATTCTCTAACAGGTCTCAAATCATCCATCAAAATGTTCATAAGCCTTAATTTGTCACCAAAACCGGCCAATAGATATAAACCAGATGGGTGTAGAGATACTGATTGAGGTTCATCATTAAAAAACTTCACCATTTCACAAGTACCAGTCATATAGTTCCAAATTCTAATGGATCGATCTTGAGAACATGTAACAATTAATGGTTTTCTGATACACAATGCCAATCCTGAAATTGGTCCTGTGTGAGACGATTCCATGAACACTTCATACTTATGTTGTTCATCAGACTAGAATTAGGCGAATATTGCAAACCTGTCCAGTGTTGTTTGCACCTTTGGTGACATCAATCGTGCTTGATAATACAACCTTGTAGATATGATTTGTACTAACTTCCACTAATAGTGTATCTTCTCCGGTTGTAGCCGCCAGTCCTACCACATTTGTTTGTGAATCCGGTAAATGAAGCATTGAACTAAGTGTAAACTCTGTTGATTCCATAATCAAGAAGTTGTAAATGGCGACTAGACCACTCGATGAACCGACAGCAAATCCATGTTTTGTTGCTTGAATACAGGAAATTGTGGTGTTTGAAACTGGAAACGGCTCCTCTTGTATAATTTTGGCACATTCCACCAAAAATACCTTTCCTTCTTGGGCCACCATTACAACTCGATCTATTGTAATCCAAGTATGACTTATGTATGTCTAATTATAAGTATAAAATTTGAACCATTGATGGGACTGCGATTGGTATAGCTTTCAGTTGACCTTCGATTAATCTATAGATGGAAGCAAAATGTTTCCCTGATACAAATATTTCAGTACTATCAAAAGGATTGATAGAAATGTGGTAAACAGGTAAATCTGGAGATGGGGATGAACATATATGCGCCAATGGTTTTCCTTTTTCCCAAGGGTAGTATATTAAAGTCCAATTTGGAGTTCCTGTTTGAGCAATTAAATATTTGCTATCAACAGAAAATGCCAGCGACACGAATTCCTTATGTGAGTTAGCCACATTGTTACAGATTTTGGAATCGGCTGTATAGCGGAAAGTTTTCGGCGCTTTCGATATGTATGTAGATCGTAGACATGAATAGATGGCTCTTGACTTGATTTTTGAGCGACAGCAAAGACATGACGATCTTGTGAAACCGCCATTGCAGAGATATGATTCCCATTCTCTGAAACCGAAACAAAACGTTGTGTCTTTTGCTCGACATTTGTTACTAGAAGCGATAAATATAATGCTGGTTACCCATCACATTGCTACCGGCAGGGTATAGAATGGTGTTATCTTCAATGTAAAATATATTGTCTTTGATTGTGGAGGATAAACCAAATACGAACCTAAATAATTAATGTTATTGTTATTGGAAATCTACCCATGCGCTACGGATGCGATTGACATGTTGAATGTTGGTTGACGCGAGAAAAGTCAAAGTTGAACAACACAATTTCAACAACACTTCTATAAAAAACAAACTCAAGTAGCTATAGCTAGAAACTAGATCATCTTCGACTACATAGATTTTCTAGAAATATTGAATAAACCTTTTGTGGGAGAGTTTTTTCGTGGCTGTACATAAAGTCAAATCGAGTTAATTGTAATGTTCAAGTAGATATGATTATTCAATGGACAAAGACAAAAGAAAACACAAGATTAGAAAAATGGAATCCAAAAAATTTAATAGTTTCTCCGAAACAAACAACTTTCTGGTAATATAATCACCCTGAAAAAAATGAAATGACAATTAAAACAACCCCCATCATTTTCCACAAGGTTAGGCTCAACCGGTCCGCTTGAATTCAACTTCCGCTTCAATTGACCGTTTTTGATCAGGAGTTTTCCACATTGTGTTCGGTTTGGTGGCCGCAATTTGGTTGGTAATTAATCCGTAACACAGGCATTGAGCCCATGGACAATCACTATAAAAAGAAATTGTTTGCTCAATTCATCAAAACAAAAACAATCTGCATAGTATTTATCCAAATGGGAAAAGTAAAGTCAAAATATTCGGATCAATATGAAGCACCAAGAAGTCCTGTCTCAGATACATCTTGCTCAGACATCATCGTACGTAAACCAATGAATTGTTTCTTTCGATATAAACAGTACATCAGACCAAAGATTATCAGCATGCACGGTCGCATCATTAACAGTGAAGTCAGTCGAATCACCGCCGAAATGTGGAAAAATGAAGATCCTGAATTGAAAAAGAGATTTAAAGAAGAATCAAGAAAAGCTTATGAAGCTCATAAATTAAAATACCCTGATTTTGTATGGCCATCAAAATCGCAGAAGTTTAAAGAATCTTTAAAGAGATTTAAAGAAGATAAAACTACTCAAGATGAAAGTGATGGATCGCCCGTGCTTCCTAATATCAAAGAGGAACCACAAGTTGTGAATGTGCCAATTGTATCTACCAAGAAGGAAAATCAAAGTCTTCGCATTGATACTAAAATATCTGAATTTAATGATCATTTCAATTTTAAGACTGGATGGTCTCCAGCAGTTGAAAATTGTGGTGCTATCCAAGCTTTCTTAGCTAGAACACAAAGATCTCACTCCTTTTAATATATATTTTGAACAGTTCTATTTTAAACAGTTTTATTCTAATTTTTAATCTGAGAATGGCAATAGTGAATAATCATTTCCATTGTCATAGATGGGAACAACTCCTACCTGCAATGGTAGATTTTCCATGTGCTTCTCTTTTTGCTGGGGAGTCGTTGCTGTCGTATCACAAACACCCTCAATGGCTTTTTTACAATAAAGTTCTTTCGTTTCATCCACAACTCCCATCTCTTCAAAATTATCTGGATTAACAATTCGAAACTTTCTATTCTCTGGTAGCGGGACGTATTTGTGAAATGCTGCTGTTGGTGTCAAGATGCATTCTATTGCGATATCCGTTACATTCATGATTAGATTGAATAGCATTTCAAAACTATCAAAATAGGTGGTGGTTGTCATTTACAAAAGAGCTCGGAAATTAAAACATGAGCTACTTTGGAACGTGAAGATGATGTCAATGAGTGAGAAATTAAGATTCAATTAGGGTTTATTATGACTAGATAAATATTGACTAAGATAAACATTTACCTAATATATTCTAGACATTAAAAGCATGACAGATAATCAATTCCATGCTTCCCAGCTATACACAATCCCATCTGGCCATCCGATTCATGCGAGGATGTGAATATACGTTCCTCAACTACATCATAAAGTCTTTTGGCAATCAACAGGACACCACTTATGGCATCCCAACTGCGCAGCCATCCATCATCTGAAACAGATACGATCGAATTTCGGTACATGTCAAATCTGTAGGGTTTGATCGTGTTAGATGAAGCCAATGTATGAAGTGAATGTTTTGAGTTGCGTATGTCCCAAACATCAATATTTCCGTTTAACGAACTGGTCACAAATGTATAGTCATTATCCATTGGTTTCACACAAGTGAAAGGTGATCTAACATTCAAAGTAGTAAAGTGTGTGGAACATTGCTGAGAGCGGATATCAAATAAATATATGGAACCATTTCTACAACCGTTTGCCAAAAGAGACGAACCCGAGGGGCCCAAAACTGATTGTGATAGTACATCTGTTTTCTGTGGTATTTTGAAACATTGTTTCTTTTTTGGTGATTCCCAATTTATAACATAGAACTCTCCACTAGATCCATATGCGGTTAATTCAATTGATGAGTTTTCGGCGACGCACAGTACTGGCCGCCTATTTCGTTCAAAGACTCTACTGATGCAGTTTAGTGGTATGTGAGGAACATTACGTTCGGGAGGTGCGTCGTTCACATTGAGCAGCATAATAGATCCAGGATTTACTTCTTGCCCTAAATTTGTAATGACTACTGTGTTAGATGTGAATGATTTCAATTCGCAAATTCCAGTCATCTACATGATCAATAGACTACCCAATCTACCTCAGAGTTTCTACTACTGAACAAACTTGGATGTCCCATTTTGAGATTCTTCATCCAGCTAATAGATATATCTCCATTCCGCTGACCATATAAACATGCACCATTGCTCAGCATCTAACTGTTAATGAATGAACTCTCATACGCGAAAATCACTGAGATACAGTGGTCTATCATAAACTTTAGTAGGTTTACGTGTCAAGAGAGTTCTTAGTAAGACAGGAATAGGATCATAAGATTTCTCTTGTAGCTGTGCTTGGTAGTGAAGTCTGAAATACGATTGGTTCTGGGTATAAAACTAAAACATTAGTACCTATAAATTGTACGTTGCGATACAAGCTTGCTGATTTAGTCTGCTTTTTGTTTGAATTCTCAACCTTTTGTTGAAATTTACGATTAATTTCTTTTTGCTTTAAACTATCCAAATATTCTTTTGTTTCTTTAAAATATTTTCGTTTTACGGGGTCATAGTAGAATCCTGGTATTTTTGGTTGGCCGTCAATTTCATCTGCTTGATTAGAGGTTTTGCTGACAATTGTTTTGGATTGTCCTTGTTTTTTCCAACGGCCCATGTGAAAAAGAAAAAAACGAATCTCATTCTGTCTCTGAAAACAAAATTAAGATTGAAAGACTTCAATCGAATGGAACATTGGTTCCGAATAATGATGGTGAATAAATGTTTTCAGATCTACCTAGATAACACGGTTCACATTCAAGTGGAAAAACTTCCTAGACAACAGGTTTGTGTGAGGATGAATGCGAGTAATCTAATACAATAGGGACTAACTAGACGACAGCCGAAATCACGTTGTTGCCAAGTCAAAATGTGTACTGTTTTGGTGGACAATTAGTTGAATGCGGCAGGGACCTTGATTAGAACTGTAAATGACAATACTAATGATTTGTCAGTGAAACAAGACGTTTAGCGGTGTAATATTTTGGGATAGGTGTTGTAATTAGACGATAAGCAAAAGCGCATGTCAACGGATAGTTAATAAAAAACTAGACCATCGTGGAGTTTGTCAATGTAGTGGTCAATGCCGCTAGTCCTTACAAAGACCATCGTTTATCAACCGTATGAATCAACGGTTAATAATAACTGCGCAAAAAGTATTGAACGTATAAAACAGGCAGAGCAAATGGATAGATGGCATTAAACATGAATAGCTTCCCATTTTGGTACTGCTTACAATTGGTATCACTCGATCTGGTTTCTGAATGAGAACGCAGAATGCAGAATGCGGTAATTTATTGGTGTTTTCATTTGTGACACCATGTGGAAACCCTCCACAATCAATGGAGTTTTACCAAGGATTTAGCTGCGGCCTTACTGTCCCGTCCTGCGGTATAACTCAAACACTTTAGCCTAGATCAAACTTTGAAACTGTTTCATTTTAGGTTCGTGTTGAAGCCTGTAGATTTTCGGCCAAATGTCACTTGATGTGAGGGTCCATCTGCAGATGACAATTATGCCATCAGACTCGCTTCGGGCAATGTTATACGGAAATAGTAAAGACGGTGATTGACGGTAAAGTATTGTTAATGTGTTTTGGATCAAATGACCAGATCTAAGGGCCTCATATATCAATGTTATACCATTTATATAATAGAATTTATTGAAATGCATAAAATATATTTTTATAGTTACTATAGACTATCACAACCATAGATTACCAAAACCGATAGAAGCTTAACTACGTGTCTGCAGTAAGCCCTTTGTTATTTATCAACTGTTGTACTTGCTTAACTTTGTCCATTTTCTTTGCCAAAGCAAACGCACGAACAAATTCATTACAAGATTCAAGTTGAATACAGTCATATTTCAACAACAATTGATAGAGTAAATCCAAACAATCCCATTGTTCAGTTTTAATACAAATATTTATCGAAAAAGTAAAGATATGAGAATACATTTTGACGTTTTTGGTATCCATGTATTCAAATAGTTCTACAATTTTTGATGACATGCTGTGTTCGATATATCCAGAAATCATTGCTTTATAGGTTTTCAAATTAGGTTTAACATTTGAAGATTTTAAATCATTAAAATAAAATTCCATTTTAGTTTGATCCGAAAATATTTCGATTCCAGTTTTTGAAAGACTTCGTTTACTATTTCCAAAACTTGTTATCATAGTGGAATATGTCACCGCATCAGGTTTTAATTTGTACGTTCCCAAACTTTGATAAAGTGATTCCATTTTACTATAATTCCCTACTCTAGCGTATGTTGCCAACATACTGGTGATGGTTACAATATCAGGTTGAATGTTATTAGTCAACATTTCATTAAATATCATTTCCATTGTATCTGTATCTGATTGTTTACCATATGCATCAATTAATAGACTGAATGTGACTCTATTTGGTTGAATTTGTTTTGATTTCATTTCTTCAAAGATGAATATCATATTTTGTAAATCATGATTATATGCATATCCTTTCATCATTGCACTATATGTTGCTACATTAGGTTCCACTCCCAATTTCTTCATTTCAGTCCAAAAGAACTTCAGTTTTTCTAAGTCATGTCTGTAAGTAACCAAAAGAGTAGTGAAAGTAGAAACTGTTGGTTTAACCGATTGGATTAGTGTTTCATACGTAGTTTGAACTTTCAAATAGTTTTGATTGTTTCCATAAGCATGAATCATTGAATTGAAGGTGATTACATTTGGAATAAGATTCAAGGATATCATTTCATTGTAATACTTTTCCATATCTTGTAATTGATTCCATTTTCCAAAAGCTTGTATTAGTGTTGAATATAAAATCAAATCAGGTTCAATTTTATTGTTTTTTAGAAAATCCATTAAATTGTGTAATTTGTCAAAGTTTCTGGAAAATTGATATCCATTTATCATTGATGTGATGATAAAAGCATTTGGAATAACTTTATAAGTTTCCATTTGATTCCAATAGAATTCTAATTGGGTTACATTATGTTCACATTGATCCAAAATAATTTTAAAGGTGTATATATCTGGTTGAACCTTGAATCGTATCATTTCATTCCAATAATAATCTATTTTTTGGAAATCTCTTTCACAAGATTTAAATAACGAATGAAATGTGATGATATTCGGTTGATGTTTATCTTGTAATAATTTTTGATACAATCGATCAATTTCATGATACTGATTGGTTTTAATGTATCCATTAAGTATTAAATTGAAACTGCTGATATCAAAACCCACTTGTAAAGATTCCATTTGTGTATACAAATCATATGCTTGAACCATATCCTTCGCTTGGCAGCATTCATTGATTAAGCGATTCATTAAAAACAATTTTGGTTTCTTTTGTTGTTTTAATAGAGTGTTCAATTGCTTTCTGTCTTTTGATTTCAAATCCACTTTTTTGGAATTCTTCGTTAACGACAATCGTAACTCTTTCATATTCTTCTCCTTTTGTAAGTGATTTAAGAATCTCTTTTGGATAGTATTCAACTGCAATGCCGGTATGATGGTTGGTCGTATTCTCTGCATTGACTTCAATTGAAAAAAAAAATATATGGAAACTGTTGAACAAATTCAGGTATTTACGCATTAATTGGATGAATAGATGATTATTTGGATGAAATAGATGCTGATTGTTCTATTAGCCTATGGAATACATGATCTGGAGTCTAAATTACACGTCTGAAGTCACAACATTTATGCCACCCATTGAAGCTTATATAATATTTGTATAGTGATACGTTGTTGATACCGTCGTTGACCACAATACTAAAATTGTAATTGTTACTCATTTATGGACATATTCATTGTATTTGTGACTGTTATATAATGGTTATTTGATGGTGTGGGAAGATATTACAATTGAAGTTGGCGAGAATTATAGTTTCGAAGGAGATCCATCTCTCCCAGAATTAAGATTAAAAATCTTAAGTTAAATAGGAAGGATGGTTTCACCATTAGAAGTATTAAGTAGTGAGAGTCTCGCAAAGAGAATAAATGGCGAAATGCTGTTGTTGAATCATTCAACAGCAACTACTGACGTCAGTAGTTCCGAATAATAAATGTTTTTAGATCTACCTAGAAACACGGTTTGCATTCAAATGGAAACCCCCAAAACACCAGTTTTTGAGCGGATGAATGCGAGTAATCTAATACAATAAGAACTAACTAGACGATAGCCGAAATCACGTTGTTGCCAAGTCAAAATGTGTACTGTTATGGTGGGCAATTAGTTGAATGCGGCAGGGACCTTGATTAGAACTGTAAATGACAATCACTAATGATTTGTCAGTGAAACAAGACGTTTAGCGGTGTTCTATTTTTGGTTGGGGGTTGTAATTAGACGATAAGCGAAAGCGCATGTCAACGGATGGCTAATAAAAAACTACACCATCGTGGCATTAGTCAATGTAGTGGTCAATGCCGTTAGTCCTTATAAAGACCATCGTTTATCAGCCGTATGAATCAACGGTTAATAATAACTGCGCAAAAAGGAATGAACATATAAAACAGGCAGAGAAAATGGATAGATGGTATTAAACATGAATAGCTTCCCATTTTGGTACTGCGTACAATTGGTATCACTCGATCTGGTTTCTAAATGAGAACGCAGAATGGAGAATGCGGTAATTTATTGGTGTTTTCATTTGTGACACCATGTGGAAACCCTCCACAATCAATGGAATTTTTACCAAGGATTTAGCCGCGGCTTCACCGTCCCTTCTTGCGGTATAACTCAAACACTTTGCCTAGATCAAATTTTGAAACTGTTTCGTTCTAGTTTCATTTTGAAGCCTGTATAGATTTTCGGCCAAAGGGACATCGGCCGCTGTATTTCTCCATGATCAGAACTGTACATCAGGGTCGTTTGATCGCAATGTGATTTTTGTCTTTTGCGTATCATGAAGTCTGTACTGGTCACTGCTCCTGGTAATTACTATTTTGTTTTATAGGTAGGAAATGCTTCAAACTTACAATGGTCAGAAACACCCTTGATTCAAGCCAATAGTCATGAAATCATTGTCAAAACCAAATATTTTGCTTTAAATCGAATGGATCTACTTCAACGTGATGGAAAGTATAATCCACCTCCTGGTGCTTCAAATGTTCTTGGAGTTGAATTTTCTGGAGTGATAGCTTCATTAGCATCTGATTGCAATTCTGGATTCAAGGTAGGGGACGCTGTATTTGGTTTGGTACCTGGTGGTGCTTATGCTGAGGTATTCATATATGATTTAATTGTTAGTATGTTGCAATTCATGAATCTATGTTGATACATAAACCTGATCATTTGGAGTTTGTGGAAGCAGCTGCATTACCAGAGGTTTTATTTTAAATTTAACAGATTCAAGGTGTTTTTTACAGCATTACAGGCACTGGTAGTTATTTGCAACATTAAAAAAGGCGATAATTTGTTACTACATGCTGGAGCATCAGTATGACACGTTTTCTGACCAATAGGGAGTTGGAACTGCAGCTATTCAAATCGCCAAGAATCTTGGAGTGTAATTTGTTTATAAGTTAATTATCACAGAAATGAGATTATTGTTACTGCTGGATCTGATGAGAAAATCCAATTTTGTAAATCATTGGGTGCAACTCATGGTGTAAACTACAAGAAGGAACCATTATTTTCTGAGTCCATTCTTAATTTCACAAACGGGAAAGGTGCAGATGTAGTTGTTGATTTCATTGGAGCGAATTATTGGAACGAAAATATGAAATCGATCGCCAAAGATGGACGTATGGTTATGTTAGGTTTTATGGGAGGTACCATTGTAGACTCTGTAGATTTGCGACCATTTTTAATGAAACGAATTCAAGTGAATGGATCTACGTTACGATCCCGAGATTTAGATTACCAAATCAAACTTCGAAATCTATTTGTAGAAACTCTATTGCCTTTGTTTGAAGAAAAGAAATTAAAACCAATTATTGATCGTGTATTTGATTGGAATCAAGTATCTGATGCACATACGTATCTGGAAAGTAATCAATCCATGGGAAAGATCTTGGTTAAAATGCCCTAATAAACGTTTCCAATTCAATGCCATTAAATTCTTATTTTTTATATACCTTTGAACATTACGTTAGTGGATCAAGAACTTGACTTTTTTTGTCCAAAATGTATTTAAGTCCAATAGCTGATCAACATTTCCATGATACCATCCAAGATATCCAATGGCTACAGTCACGAAATTTAATTGGAATCATAGCAGATTCTCAGTTATCTATTTATCGATTATGGGAAATAGCCAATCAATTACCAACTGCTGCAAATATATTACGATGGTCTCCCAATGGAAATCGATTTTTATTAATCAATACAAATACTGGATTTGTAGAATGCTTTGATACAGAGACTTGTGAACTTCAAAGTTCTTTTACCATCAGTTTAGAACCATCTGAATATATTTCCACTATTGACTGGTTATCCATCACCGATTATTTCAATCCTTCCGAGTCTTTTGAATATCTATCTGAATCAAATATTTTAGTGATTGGAACAAGTTTGGGTAAATGGATTGGCCGATTAAATGGATACCTCCCATTCCATTCAATCCAATATCCTACCAAAGTAAAATCACATTTGATTAATACCAGGAACCAATTACCAATGCTATATTACTGCCCAATTCATTCGCATTATTGACATTCCAAAACCAACAATCATCAATAGACACATTAGATTGGTTCAAACCTTCCATTCAACAATTATTAGGTATCCATACTTTTAAATTAATTATATTTCATAGCGTTATCATCTCAATGTCAACAGATTGAAACTGAAATTACTCAACTTTCCACTATATTTACCAAATTCTGTTCCGAATTACGATCATATGAAGAATCATGTATCAAATCATTTCATAAAAAATTACAAGTTATATTTGAAGAAGATTTTGGTATTTTATTGATAAATTTTAATGGAATTAGAATTACCCACTCAAAAACTTTGGAAACAATTAATGTTGTTTGGAGATTTCAAAAATCCATTATTGGAAACCTTGCTTCCACATCAAAAGGTATATTTCGTGAACTGAAACCAGTATTTTAAACAATTACAACGTAATATGTATCAATGTCGTGGCAAACTGAAGTCATTCAGTTATGAGATCGTATCGCTTGTACATACTTTGATCAGTCTCTTGGACAATATATCAAATGTCAATAGAATGATGATGCCTTTCAATGTCACCTTCAAACGTGCGGAGCATATTAAGCATCTTTTGGTTGAGTGGCATAATAAGTTGTTTGGGATTGAACTGGTTGGTGACAAGGTATCGAATGGCTTATTAGAATTTTTGAAATTCTTGGATGTTTGTGATTTTATGTCTCAATGTATAGCACGCTTTGACATTATTGGCTGATGAAGAGAATACCACAAAGGTTTTTGAACCAGTAGAGATTGATTCTTGGTTTTCTACCGAATCTGTTCGTATATTTGTGACTTATATATGTAGGTATCAAAAGGAACGGCTGGATTGCAAATGAAACTTAAATCACTGATGGTAGATTGTGACAATTTATTTTCACTACCACAAGCTGAATCTCCAGGCCTGGATTTAAAAGTGATTGGTTCCTATAATGTACATTTTCAAGGTTTATTCTTTCTTGTAGGTTGGGTCATTCACATGCGAAAGTTTTGTTTATGCTGCATATTTGACAGATAATGGTTAGTCAATAACACTCCTCATAACTTTTAGATTCTTCTAAATGTAATTCGTATTAATTGACATTTTTTCAGTTATATTACATCAGTATTCTGGCAAACAGGTATTGTATGCAACACTTCAGCTACCAGACATAAAAGCAGTACACCAAATATCGAATTTCAAGGAGTTAATAATATTATGTACAAGTAATAGTAAGTAATAGTAAATCATCTCATTCTTAGCTGGAGATTCGTATTTGGTAACTTGTGCACTTGACCACGTTGAATTTTTCGAAACTTCAAATAATCAACCTGTACAAGAACTACAATTTGAGGTTGTTCACAAATTTGAAGGATGCATTCCCAACAAGTATTCAAGAGCGTATTTCACTCATTGGTAGGTTTATTTTGAACGGCAAAAAGAATTTGATATGTGTCCTTTTGGATGACAAACATGATATACAAGTTTTTGATCTGGAAGAAAGAGACGAGATGGAAGAATAAAAAACACTTGGCAATTGTGAAAACTCAATTTAAATTCGCGATACCATTACCTGACAAACTATTTATAAAATAATGGCAATAATCTTGAATTCTTGATGAACATTTTTGACGAAATATTGAGTCCATTTTCAGTGATGTTTTTTGTTTTCATTTTTCAAAAATGTCCATTGGTTCAAGGTATTATCAAACCATTTTTAATGTCCATCAAGTTGGCAGAACTTTTCTAAAGCAGTATCACCCGAACGAGGATCATTCCCATTAGATTTCAATCAAAAATGTGATAGTAAAGTAAAGGAATATTTAGCTTGTTTAAAGCAAAATAAGAATAATAATGCTGTATGTAAACCATTAGCTAAATTATACCTGCAATGTCGAATGGACAATGGATTGATGGAAAAGGAGGATATGAAAGATTTAGGATTCAAGGAAGAATCTGCGGGGATTCAAGCTAAAAAGAGTGGATGAATTCTTTGTAGTTTTATAATAAAATCTAGGTATTTAATTTAAATTAGTCCTCAATGGATGGTTGTTGTAGACTTGATCCTTGATATTCATCCATTCTTTCACTTGTACATTTAACTTGCACTCTTATAACTGATTCCATATGTCTAATTCTTGTTCACCTTTGAATCACTAGGTAGGACTGCTAAGATAAAGCTTTACATTTTAAAAATGGATGAATACAACCAAATTATAAGAATATTAGAAACGGAACCTTTAACGTAAGCTACCAAACATATAAACCGTTAGAGGAGATCTTGATTTCATTTTATCAACTCAAGTCATTTATATTGATGGAAACTTCGGAATTCCAATCCAATCTATTAAACAACTCTATACAATCGCATTCAAACAATTCAAATTAAATCACAATAAACTAATGAATTCCAAATTAATCATGTTGCTGTATCCTGATTGCTATACAATATTAAATGAACGGAAATCTTTATTACTACAAAATCAGATTGACAAATATGAAGAATACTCCTTTACTAGGTATGTTATAACATCAATTGATCGATAGATTTGTATTGACAAAGCATTCATCCAATTCTTTACTATGGTCATATCGTTATTGGATTAGAAAGCAAATAAAGATCGATGATACTACAAGACAACAAGATGATGAAATATGTAATTTAGCCGCTCAAAGATATAAATGCAATTATCCATGTTGGACGTTTAGACGTCTTAGTATGTTAAAGAATTCAAATTTCGAATTGGTAACTGTTTATGAATCTGATTAATCTATTTAGTTGATACAAGAACTGAACAAGAATCTTCTATTCGTGAAATCACACGTATCTGATTCAAGGTAAGGTACATTCATCATTTATATGTATCCCACTTGGATCAGAATTACGATACTAAATCTTTAAGCGGGTGGAGTTTTCGTGAACAAATATTGTGGACTCTAAAATCTATGACAGAAAATCAAGTAGAAACAGTCCAGCAGTTTTTGGAAGTTTTGACAGTTGAAATTTATGATACAATTCAATTAATTCAATTATACCCTAAGCATGAGGTTTTATCTTGCAATTATTAAATTAGACTCTTTGGAATCATCTCTATCAAGTGATATCAGTTTTAAATGTGGTTGATTCAATTAAAGGTGGTGAAGTAAATCTCGAATTTCTTAACGATTTGGAAACTTCTACTCATGGTCATTATCCCTATATGTTTTCTTTGAAATTATCCGAATTAGTAAGGCTCTTATTCTTAACCACGTTAGTGCAATCGTGTAGCGGTTGTTGCAAAATCAACCTACACTCCAAAGTTTGTGGAATACGTTGCGCATAAGAATTGAAATTACTTTAATTTATAAAAGGTTCTCATTGATAAATGAATTGTGAGTGAACTTAATTCTTTTTATTATCCCACCCAACTGCGTGTATCAAATCCTCTACCTTATCCACAAGTTTACTGTATAGGGTAAACTTTGGAGGTAATTGTGTAGGATCAAAGTTTTGATTTTTCAAAATGTTGATGGTCGTTAAAGGATACAAAGCTCCAAAAGTACCAACTGAAGTGACCATTGGAAAGAAAACACGGATTGCAAAGTTTTCTATTGTGAGAATGAATTTAGAATGCTGTTTACTGTTTTTAACTGCAATTGATCCTGCAAATCCGGCAATGGTGACATACAACATTCCAGGTAGCACTGCTTCCCGTTTATCATGATAGGTAGTAATAACATCTGAAAATTATTAGAATATTAGTCAAACCTCTAACTGATTTTTCAAATGATATCCAAGTATCAACTCCAGTTTGAATTTGATCCTAATCATTACTAATAAATGACAATACTATTGATTTGGAAAATGCTTTTGTGACAATATGACGGGCCTAATGCATTAAGTTGAACCATTAATACCTTTCTGATTTCTAATTCCAACTGTGTTGGTTCTTCAGTAAGTTCTTGTTGCTGACCTGGAGTGTCGCTATAAATACTCTATGACTGATTAACATTCTAAGCTGTTACTTTCTTGGTGTCATAAAGATTGATTGACATCAGATTGAATTTGGTGAAGAATTTTGCTTTTTTTCTACAATCAATTTCATTCCAATGAACGAACCATCCAGCTATGAAAGTTAGATTGAGATAATTGGCATCGATCATTAAATTGGAAAAGAAGAACGAGTAAATCATACCACAGGAGTGAAGGAGTGAAATGCAATCGTGTGTAAGTAAAACTGTACAATTTCAGACCAATCTTCAGTTAATTTTGTCCGCTATAGCTCATTGTTAATTTATGATATGTATAGTCTTTGATATCAATCCGATAGTGTCTCTTACACATTTTGAGATCTGGCCTTAAGCCAAGAAAGATCCATTATATTGTTGAATTAGGTTATAAATGGGCATCGACAATCAAAGATCGATTATAACTACGGTGTGATATGTTAAATATCTGCGCTTCTCAAATCTCTAGATAGCAGAGATGTAAAATTATGTATTAATTCTTAACTACTTATTGTAATCAGGACATTACACCAACATCTAGGTATCATACGACATCATTCAACTTTTATTGTATTAGTATCAATTGCAGAAGGATCTACTCGTTCATCATTCAACAAAATTTTAACTATATCCATATGTCCACGCTCGAAAGCGACACGAACGGCGTAGTTATTATTTGCTGAGGGGTCCACACGCTTATCCTTCAACAACATCTGTACTATTGACGTGTCTCCATTTCCGGAAGCTATTCTGACAGCGTAGTTATCTTTCGTAGAGGGGTCCACTCGTTCATCATTCAGCAGTATTTGTACTATGTCAGTATGCCCGTGTTTGGAAGCCGATCTAATAGATCGATTATCAACAGCAGAAGGATCTATTCGTTCATCTTCTAGTAGCATATGTACTATTTCAGTATGTCCATTTTGGGAAGCAATCCTAATGGTATAATTATCATCTGCTGAGGGATCCACTAGTTCATGATTCAGCAGCATCTTCACTATTTCAGAATGCCCATTTTTGGAAGCCATTTGGATGGCTTCATTATCATCTGCGGAGGGGTCAACTCGCTCATCTTTCAAAAGCATTTCTACTATTTCAGTATGCCCATATTTGGAGGCAAGTAAAACAGCTTCATCGTCATCTACAGAGGGGTCTACTCGTTCATCATTCATCAGCATCTTTACTATTTCCGTGTGTCCATTTTTGGATGCAAATATGATTGCACAATTACCACCTGCTGAAGGGTCAACTCGTTCATCGTTCAACAGAATTTTTTCAATTTCCGTATTTCCAGTTTCAAAAGCAACTACGATAGCTTCATTATCATTGTCAGAGGGATCTAATCTACCATCTTCGAACAGAAATCGCACAATTTCAACGTTGTTGTTGTAAATAGCCAATATAAGATCTTCATGAACAGGCTGGTTGTGGTGCAGATAACTTCTAAAGGCAGCCGCATTCTTGAAGATTTTCTCGCTTTGATACAACTGAAGTATTTGCTCTTTGCTAAGCTGGTAATTGAAGTTGAAGTCTTTTGAACATAATTTGAAGTTGAGTAATGAATTAACGGGAAGATAACCAGCGATCATTTGTTTGATTTCAACAGGGACTCTTTTCAAGTAGTTTTCGCTACTCTTAGTGTGCAAGGAGGAGATATTCATGAGGGTAATGAAGAATTTGATGACAACGAACAGGGAACTTCCAAAAAATATAATTCATCCTCCACAGCCAAAAAACCGTAAAAACAGGGCAAATCAAAAAACCAAACTCAATAGCTTAAATAATTTTCATATATAGCGCTAACTGCCGGATGTATCTCCGAGTTTTTAAAAAAAGAGTAAAGTATCCATTATTGTAGTGTTGCAAAATGAATATATTATTCTTGAGAATCTTTCGTATCCACGGAATCCTCAACGTTAGGGACGGTTTCTACACCATGCTGCTCATCAACATCTTCATTTAGTTGTATATCTTGTACAACAGACTGATCATCATCATTCAAAGCTAGGTCAACAATATCACTATTGGCCCTTGAACTAAATGCCGTACCAGTATTGGAATGTGGTGGACTAAGCGTTAAAGGATCATTGGTAGGCATCGATAGTTGAATTTGCTGGAATGAAGAATAGGAATCAGCACGAGCAGCATACGGGAAACCTCCACCTTCACTTGGCCTTCTCATACGGTCACTAGAATCGTAGTGATCATTTTCGAGTGCTCTCTTACGATCAACCGATTTTAATTCTTCTTCATATTTAGGTTTTGCAGTTTCAATAACTCCATCTAAATCATCTGCAGGATGATTTCGCCTTCGATAAAACAAAAGGTATGCAGCTTTTGTCATAACATCCGATTCCAATGGATTGGTACTACTATCGTCACAATTATACCATGAGTCGTCCAAGGGGTTTTTCACATAAGCAGTATCTATAAAAATAAACTATAAAATGTCATACAGTGACCTCCACCTAAGCCTCCAAAATGGTTTGACACTCCAAATAAATCATAGACATCATTGCTATTAGCTGTTGTGTGACCAAGAAGTCGCGACATATCAAGTCCGGTGATAGGTGCATTCACTAAATCGTCAATTTTCGATCGATGAGTGTGACGGCCAGAACTTGAAAATCGTTTCAAATGAATGACAAGAATCTAGAATTAAGCAATCTTTGGTATTTTACCTCTGGAGTAGAATAGACTGATAACTCTTTCTTCGTCTCTCTATGTTCTTTACATTGTGAGCAATACATGGTATCTTGTCCTTCTAATATTTCTACCTTTGTAAATTCTTTCATACATTGTTCCAAAGTGATCACAGTATTTGATGTTTCTTTTGGTGTAGACAATGCTTCGCTTTTGGTTGGCTATAAAGTTAGCAAATAAATTGAAAATACTTCAAATCGGCCTTGTGTACGATCCTCTGACAAATCAAATAAAAAGTTGGCAGAATCTGCTTGGAATTTGATGTCAAATTGATGATTGCTTGAGAAATTGAAATTCTGATAATCTTTCTTTGTTTCCTTAGCGGGTTGTGATTTGGAAGACTTTTCATCTTTATTTGGTCGAATGATTTCACCATCTGATTTGAAATTATCATCGACGTTACAATCTGTTGTTTTCATTTTGTTGGTAATATCAGATAGATCTGAACGAGGACTGGAATATGGCTCACCCATGTTATTTCTGTGTTTTGCAATTGAAGGATCTACCATTACAAAATCCCCATCTTCTTCAGTGGGAGTAGCGTCACCTTCACTATGTCCCTTCTCTTCCTCGATATGCAATGGGTAAATCCGATAGTTAGGACTTGAATCGTATTTAAATGCAGGCCTTGCTGTTGTTAAATCGATGCTAAATATTTCTGGTATAGGTTCGAATCCATCTGCCGATTTGAAGCGAAGATCTTTGAAAAAGTCGTGCGTCAGTGGTTCTCCACGATTGTGGTATATATCAAGTAGATTTAAACTGGTCCCAATTCTTCTGTACAGTGGATATTTACTGTAGTTTGATAATATATCGATGATGGATTTGTACGCGACTTCGCCAAGTTGAGCAAGACAATCATCATCCGAAGAAAAATCCGTGAAAACAACTTGTGAGGGTACTGATAAATAAAGCGGCAATCCTATTGGTGTTTCGCCGCGACCGGAAGTTTCTTTGGTCAAGTTAATTGGTAAACTGTAACTTCTTGGTACGTTTGGATGTAACGGAACTCTACTATCCACAATTCTATTGAAATATTCACTAACTTCTGATAATTGGTAAATACAGATGTGATCATTAGGTGATATATCGCCAATTGTGTGCTGACCAGTAAGTACTCGATAAATCTTTGAATTCCAAATCTCGACACAGGTTGTTAACTCCGGCTTTCTTTGGGTCTCCGATGGCCATTTCATTTCCCGGGAAGCGATAAGCTTTAAGAAATCAATGCTGCAATGGCGTGGGGCTTTAACTGCAATTGTAATGGGTGATCCATCAACAGGTACTGCCGTTACAGTAACATAAGTATGACGAGATTCAGGAACGGGCAATTGCAAATACATATATGGATCAAACTTGATGGACACTTTGTGACATACTTGGCATTCAGTTCTGCTCTTCAATTGAGCCTGAAATAGATCAACTATCTTTGAGTCATTTCTCTTTATATAAGCATCCCAAGATGCTTTTGCAAATTCCGATTCAGTCATATCCTTCATTTCTGGGTCTTCTACATACTCCTTTTTCTTTATCCTGTTAAGATCTTCATGCAACCCATCCAATAAAGACTGTAGTAATTCGTGAGAGTCCTGTTGTCCATATCCAATAAAAGTAGGATTCCTCTATAACGATTAGCATTATATCAAAATGGGTTGAGATAAATCTAAATAGGGGGATGTGTGTTTACTTACCTCTCCAATCGTTCTTTTAAACAGCCTTGGCACAACTTGGGCATCGTTGGTTAACCACAAACTTTGAATCAAATTTACGTATGATTGAGCAATACGACCACCCATTCCCAAAGGATTATCAGCATTTACTTCATTTTCCCAGGTTCCACCCAAGCAATAAGTAGTTAAAGGAACAGTATGAGAAAGGCACTGGAGTGCGCTATTCATAAAGCAAGTATTTCCTAGATTCTGCAATCCTTTTGGTGTTTGACTAGTATAAACCAATCGATAAATACCTCTTTCTCATGATCGAATATTGTGCAGTGGAAGAAGAAGGCGGTTCGTTTGCATGCCGTTTAATTGGCTTTCCCGAGTCAGATTCAGTTTGATTTCCGTGTGTGGACATGGTTGAATTCATATCCATCTTCGATTAAAAAAAATGAAAAACAGCAAATAACCAACCAATAGATTGATGTGAAAGTAGTGTGAATATGAGCATCTTTGCGATTGGGTTATGGGTTATATGAAGCGAAAAGTATCCTTAGATTACTATTGATATTGGTACGTCTGGGTAAGATCTGTTGAATTTTAAAGAAATATTCATTCAACTAAAGTCCGTTGTATTAAAAAACTTCTAGATTTTTATTAGCATATTGATGGATTCTTGCACAATTATATTCCATATGAATTGACCTTAATCGCGAAATTAAAACACGAAAAATCTATCTAATGTCAAATCATAAAGCCATATTTGAACCACTTTTCAGGGAAATAAATCAAGGATGGCTGGTAGTGAAGTATGTGGAATGTGCAGTACTCTTTTCTTACGCTGGAATATCCAACTCCTCACTGACAAGATGGCTGATGTTCATCGGCATACTTAATATTCCCCACAATATTTTGGGTTTGTCAGCTATTTACGTTGGATTTTTATATCCCACGTTTGACCCTCTATGGCTTTGGCTCTTACAAGCAAGTTTAGCTGCCATAATCAGAATTGTTGAATTTTACGTGAACTATTTAATCGTAAGTGAAATGATACCACAGGAGAGCAAGTATCAAAAACCTATTTTTTATGCATTAAATGTGATTGGAGCAATTGGAGTGTTATTCGGACGTCTATATGATGTACTTGGATCCCTATTCACATTACAATCAACAGTACGCATTGGAATGGCCATAGTATCAATCTTCAGTCTCCTTCCATCATTAATGGGTCTTTATATTTTACAAAATGGTCTTTGGGGAAAAGCAAGGAAGACTACTGGAAAACAACAAAGCAAAGCAGTTAAGTTGGTAAGGAATTCTAAAATTCGGTTAATCATGATCCAATTGATCGATGTCATGCTTATAATCAACTTTACAGTGACTCGCACGAGTATTTACTCGTATTGGCTTTGTACTATTTTTGACAACTTGGATAACTGTCGTGGACTATTATTCGCAGTAGATTTGATCTTAACTAAGCTGTCACTCACGGAGTGCACTGGTAATAGCATCAAAATACAAGATGTAGTGAAGGATTCTGGCGCTACTTGTGCTAACTGTGCCAAACAAACCAAACAATCAGCTGTTAAGGTATTTGGGTAGTTGTTGAAACATAATATACGTTGGTTGATATACCATTTGATATAATTCAATTTTCTTGATGATTGAAGATTGAATTAGATATTTTTAGTATCGTTTGTTCAACCCCCCACCTTTCCTCTTTCATCGTGTTCATCTTGTGTTCCCATTCATTTCATTTCATTCCTCTTTAAAGAAAAAATTCTTTCATTCATATGGTAACGTTACAAAAATACTGATCTCGGATTAGTCTTATCCAGGTGTAATTCCAAATGAAAAACTGCCTTTGTTGAGGGTAGTCCAATACAATACTGACTCTATCCAGGGTGATCAACCAATCAAGAAGCAGAAGCAATCTTATGTACTCACTCGAATCTTTACTGCTTCTCTACTGATCTTGTTGGTTTTAGCAGGCTACCGGGTTAAATGGGAATATTCTCAAGCAGTTAAACCACCAACTGACTGGGATGGTACCCTTCAATCATGTTAACATTTTTAGATATTAGACTACCTGATTGGATCGTTCCTTCTCACTACAATTTGAATATTACAACCGACTTGTCAGACTTTACTTTTGATGGTTCAGTCCAAATTGATTTGACTCTTCAAAAAAAATCAAACTTTATCATTGTACACAACAAAGATATGACTGTTAAATACAAATCTTTAGTTTCAAAAGATTCCTTCCCTGTTTCATTTTCGCATGATGTTCCTCATAAAGACTATGAATACACCGTCTACCACTTCAAGTCCACATTACCTGTAATACTCCTATCGTCTAATGTATTTCTTAGGCTGGTGAGTATACTTTGGAACTCGATTTTGAAAGTGAATTGAGTAGATCTATGGCAGGTTACTACCTATCTACATATATTGCTGATTCAGAAACTAAACACCTCGCTACTACTCAATTTGAACCAACTAGTGCACGTTTAGCATTCCCTTGCTTAGATGAACCAAATAAGAAAGCTATCTTTGATATCACAATGATTTGTGACGAAAAATATAGTGCTCTTAGTAACATGCCTACTAAATCTGTCACTACTGTTGGAACTCAAAAAGTGTTTGATTTTATCCCTACTGTGAAAATGTCCACTTATCTTGTAGCATTTATTGTTTCAGAGTATATTGTTCATTTACCTAACTGAATAGTTTTGAACCAATTTCAAGCCAAACCAAGAATGGTGTCAAAGTTTCCGTGTATACACAACCTGGTTCTTCATATCTTGGTGAATACGCACTTAAAGTTGCAGTGCCTATTTTGGAATATTACCAAGATGCGTTTGGAATTGACTTCCCACTTCCTAAACTTGACATGATTGCTATTCCCGATTTTGCTGCTGGTGCCATGGAAAACTGGGGACTGGTAATCTTTTCATTGGTGATACGTTAGGTTACATATCGTGACACTGCTCTTCTTTACGACCCAAAGCGATCAACACCAAATAACAAACAACGTGTTGCTACTGTAGTCGGTCATGAACTTGCTCACCAATGGTTTGGTAATTTGGTCACCATGAAATGGTGGAATGATCTTTGGTTGAATGAAGGTTTTGCAGAATTTATGGAATACAAAAGTGTAGCTGCAGCAGAACCAACATGGAACATGACTGATCAATTTATTCCTCTTGACCTTGTTCGTGCTCTTCAAGCAGATGAATCTTATTTTACTCACGCCATTGCCCTTCCTGTCAAGAATCCTAATGAAATCTCAAGCATCTTTGACGATATCAGTTACGGAAAGGGTTCTTCCATTTTGAGGTTTCTTTTTGTGATTTTTCTTATATTAGAATGCTTGAAGCATGGATGGACGAAAAATATGGTAAAGGTGTATTCTTCCAAAAGTTGCATAATTATCTATCCTCGCATGCTTATCAAAATGCGGAAACTCAAGAATTATGGGCCGCTTTGAGAACTGATGATCAAGATGTAGGTGCATTCATGGACACATGGACTAATCAACCTGGTTTCCCATTCCTTCACTTTGCTGATTTGGAACGATCATCTGTTATGGTACACCAAGAGCGTTTCCTGTTTGGCCACCTTTTGAAAGAGCGTCTTATCGACCAACGTCGACTTCCTTTGACTGTCCAAAGTCCTGAACCTGCTGCACAATTTTGGTCTGTTCCTCTTTCATATGCCATCTACTCGAATGCTACTGGCTCACCTAAACGTCTTGCACGAGGATTTACTGAAGTATCAAGACTTGGAGAGATCAAGGTTGAATTTGCTGAGGTTTATCCTGCTGATTGTATTCTGCTTGCCAATTTCGAACAAACCAGTGTTTATCGCTCACTTTATGATGTACGAACTTACCACTATGTTATTGAATGGTTGCAAAATGATCTGGAATTTTTGCCACCTGTGGAACGTGCTGGTTTATTGAGTGATGTGTTTGCTATGACTTTATCTGGACGACTTGAAGACCCTACTATTGCGCTTGAATTAACAAAGATTTTAGCCAAAGAAACCAATATCTTGGTTTGGGAAACTGCATTGAAGGATTTGGAAAATTTGAAAGATATTTTTGCTCTCTTCCCAACCTATGGACCAATCATCCGTTATCAAAACAGTTTGATTGAAAAAGTCATTGCGCATGTTGGATGGGTTGAAACCACTGCTGATGATTCTGCTCATCATTTACGAGCCATGCTTCGAGCTCGTTTGTTGGCCGAAGCTGTTCGTAACAACCATAAAAGCACAGTTGCGAAGGCACTTGAATATTTCAAATTGATTAAATCTGGACAAACTGATAAGGTTGATGTTGCGCCTGATGTTTTTGGAGCTATCTATGATGCTGGAGTCATTTATGGTGATTTAGATGATTATGACTTTGTATTATCCAAGTTCAAGGCATCTACCTTTGCACCTGATCAACAAATTTACTTGCACGCCTTGGCTTCTTCACCGGTAACTATTTGTATGTATTAACTGGTTTTATAGGTACCATATTTGCAAGCACGTACTTGTTCAATTGCCATTAGTGGAGCTGTCAGAAAACAAGATATTAAAGTATTATTATCCCAAGTCGCCACACTTTCACCTGTGGGCCATATTTCCGTATGGTTATTCTTGATGGATAATTGGGAAGCCATTGTGAGCATCTTCACAGGATCTGATTTTGGTAAAATCAATGATTTATTGGAAGATGTAACCTCTGCATTTACCAAACCATACTTGATTTCTGAAGCTGAACGCTTATTTGTTGACCAAAGTGATCCTGAATTTGAAGTCCCTGCTGGCGCTCAAGTGTCTGTGTTGAAAGGATTGGAAACTGCCAAACAATTGTTGGAATGGAGAAAACTTTATGGTAGTCGGGTTGCTGATTGGTTGGCCACTCAATAAATCTTGATTTGAGCATACATTTTAGTTTTTATTTGTATCAGACCCATTGACAAGTACAATGTTGATTAAATTTTTGAGACCACCGACAAGATATATATAAAATTATAAGAATACAAGAATAATAAATGCAATTGATGTCCAAAAGGTATTTAGGACTATTTATTTAAAAAAGGGAAAACAAGCTAATTTAGTAAGTTACAAATAGACATCACACTGGGTCTTCGTTTAACTAAAGGACTTGAAGAAAGCAAACCAGTAGATTTGGCAACCAACAAAAGTGTGTCTAAATTGGAATTTTCTATTTCTGTTGACTGAATGGTAGTCGATAATTTTGTACTTGATTCATATAAAATATTTGTAGAATCCGAATCGGATTGATCTGAATTTGACTTTACTTTACGTTGATGTATTTTTCGATGTCGTTGTAAAGCATCCAACCTTGAAAAAGCTCGTTGACAAACTTCACAAGCATGTGGTTTCAACCCAGAGTGTACAAATGAATGTCTGACTAAATGTTCTGGCCTTAGGAAAGATAAAGGACAGTTTGGACATTGGCTTCTGATTGTCATTTGGTAAAGTTTGGCTGATTTGTGGGCAGACTGTTTTTAGATGTGGCATTGAAAAAAGTCCGGGGCCTGTGTGGGAGACTGATTGTAATGTTTCCAGGTTTGAGTCCGTTGAATGTGATTAAAGTATTTTTCTGTTGTTATAGAATGGACTAGTTGTAGTTTCTGTTGTTGATTTGGTAAGGCTTGTACTGTGGTAATGATTCCAAGTTGAATTTTGCGTGGTTGTTTCAATCTGTTGTAACACCCATATGGAAAAACGGTTCTTTAAGGCTGCACATCATGTGAGATTCATCAATTACGGTTGGTATGAACAAATCGTTGAATTAAATCCTACTTGAATGTGGGGGTGGGGAGTTCATTGAGTTTTTCATTTTAGTGATTTGATTTGCTTTTGGGTTCTGGTGTTTTGTGTCGGTTTCTTGATGATTGTTGGTGTGTTTCTTCATCTCTCTTAGATCATCATCATCTTGATCATCGGTCCCCCCCACATCCACACCATTGATGAATGTAATTATGGAATTTCATTTGAAGTATTTCAATGCAATACGTTAAACATATACTCACAATAAGAATTATACAAAGATATTAAAATTTCGATTGGTTTATTTTCAAGACTCCATTTACAAATCAATTAACTAAATTACATAAAGACATTTTTGAGATTATCTTGGGTTTTCGCTGTGGTTGTAACATCTCAGGTTGATAGTTGTGAACTTTGGTGATAGGATGAACCTTGGTTAACGAATGAATTTTGGTGATCGAATGAGATTTCATAGATTTAGCCATTTGATTAGGAGTATAGACAGTGAACTTTGTGAAAGGTTGAGGAGGAGGAACCTTATTTTGATCCATATGATTTGGATGCAGTCGCTGATGACGTTGCAGGGCATCTAATCTGGAGAATGATTTTTTACAGCTGGGGCAGGTAAAAGGTTTAATACCCAGATGTACCATTGAATGTCTAACCAGATGTTCCTGCCTTGAAAAAGACAGTGGACAAGAAGGACATTGTTTACGTAAATAGGACATTATAGATCAGAAAAGAGTTGTTAGAGTATAACTTGGTCAAGACACAGGAATTTGACCACAACAGTTGAAGAAATCAAAATAGTCTTTGACATTTTAATACTTTTTGTCGTGTCCCGACTCATAACTGTATGGACATTGACCATGCGTTCGTTTCATTGTCTACTACGCTTTGAGGTTACACGTTTCACTACTTCGTTTGGTAGTTCAGAAAAAAAAATGAATTCGCAGCTACAAAAATCTGTTGATCTCGCTATTGTTCTTCTGTCTCGTCACACAATGAATGCGATGGATGGTTATGGTGACTAAAGAAAATTTACAAAACTTTCACCATCTAAATCACAATCTAAAAATCTTTACCATTTTAGTATCGGATGGATGTTAATCAAAATTTAAAAACTATAAATTCTTTTCAAACAGAATCAGATACAAGTTCAGCTATGTTTGATATTTCGTTATCAAATGATTCCTTGAATTTACCTCACACCATTTATGAAAAAGAAACTTTTAATGCGGAACCATTGACAATCAAAAAACAAAAATCATTCAAAAAATTGGAATTGGCTCCTGGTATTCATCCAGTTACGTTAATTCTTAGTGAAAGATTTTGATATCAAAATATTACCATTTATTCTAAAGCATCTGTCTCCTTCAGACCTATTAACATGCTTGCAAGCTTCTTGGTAAAATATTAAATACTAATTCCGTTACAGGCAATGGTATACTGATGGAATCAAAGTATTATATAAGCATATCACGTTTACGCAATTATCTGGTCATCGATTGAAATCTTTTCATACCACAATTCAGAAATCAATATTGACTTCCGATGGAAAACGTAATACACTAATTGATTACATTTCATTGGTGGAAATGTTGACGATTTCTCACATTGTATTTGATAATGACACACCCCTACAATCTTGGGATTTAGTCAGAGATATTATTGTTTTATGCAGTGCGCATTTAAAACTTTTGTCTCTTTCGATTGGTGATTTATCTTTTGAAGATCTTCCAAACGATTATGTTTACGTCCCTTCACTGGTCAATTTCCCTAAATTGACACATTTACGATTATATTCCACTTGCGCGAAATTGCCGGAACATTTGGTAATGGAATTATTACGATCCACACCTTCCAATCAATTAGTTTCCATTCGCTTACCAAAGTGTTTAACAAACTTGACAGCCAGCACATGGTTTTTAATATGCGACAAAGGAGGTACAGCTTTGACTGAATTGGTTGTCACACCTTCTAGTGGTCGTAATATGTTGGCTTGGGAAGAGCAGCCATTTGTTCAAGGATTAACATACATATCAAAGAAATGTGAATCTTTGAAAAAACTAGACATTTCTGGACATACCCTGATGGTGCCATTTCCAATATTGGAAGATTTGGTGACTCTGGCAACTGATATGACCGAAATGTATTTTCCATGTAAATGATCTACAATTAAAAGTATAGGTCAAACAAATGATTCTCATTTGCAAGTATTCATGAATCATCCACCATGGATTCATTTAAAAACACTTGGATTATCTTGTCAATGTGTAGATGGTAAAATTAAGGAGGAGGGTCCGAACGGAGCATCGTGTAATCGATTTGTGGATACCTTTATCATTTCATTTCTAAATTATTTATTAATGGGTGTACAATCTGATACATTTCAAGTCTATTTACCCACTTTTTTAATATCAATTCAAACTGGGAAATCAATTAAAACAGTTGACTTTTTATCTAATTGTGGATTTATTACTAAACGGGATTTGGATCGATTTTGGTTCAAGGATCGTATAGTGCTGTCTGTTCCTACCAATAGATTAGAAAATTTTTAATTTTTGTTTGATTTAAATAGATATTTGAATATAATTCATCAAGATTCAAGTATGGTTTGGTTGTTATCAACCAACATCTATGACAAAACCAATTCACCAAACAGTTTTTTTCTTTTTTGTTCTGATGAGTGTGAATCCACCAACGTTACATAAAGGAATAACTACATTAAACCGAGAATTATTTAAACTAAACAAAATAATTGGCGCTTTGATTGTACCATCTTCAGCTTGTAGGGAAGCTATGACGACTTTGAAGGGCGAAGGCATTTTAAATATTCCAAGAGCACCCAGTATCATTCCAGCACCTCCAACCATTGAAAATTTCAAACAGAAACGATTATTATTATTAAATCCAGATGTGAACCATGATAATTTAGATGCATTACCAACACCTTTAAAATTATTCGCTACCAGAGTCGGTGCAACAATCACCACACATACATTGAATTTAGATTACAATTATTGGTCAACAGGTACTAAAAATGTCAACTTATTTCAGAGCAAATACTACGTGCAGTGTTACCCAATGAACTTGATATCATAGGTTCATTTGCAACAATAGGTCATATTGGTAATCAATCATTAAAATGAATATTAGCACATTTGAATTTACGAGATGGATATGAACCATACAAGAAATTAATTGGACAAGTGATTTTAGATAAATCCAAACACATTGAAACGGTTGTGAACAAAACAGATACAATAGATCATACATTTCGATTCTTTTCCATGGAATTGTTGGCTGGAAAAGATGACACCATAGCACAGTTGGTAAGGTATATCACACATGGATCTATCACCCCATCTCAACTGTCTCTACTTGAATGACTTACTGATTGAATAGAAAGAAAGTGGTTGTAGATTTAAATTCGATTTTGCAAAAGTTTATTGGAATTCTAGGTTACAAACTGAACATCAAAGATTGGTAGATACCTTTAAGAAAGGAGATATTATATTTGATGTATTTGCTGGTGTAGGTCCTTTTGCAATCCCAGCTGCCAAACATTCACAATGCTTTGTGTTTGCAAATGATTTAAATCCATCATCATTTGAATATTTGAATGATAATATCCATTTAAATCGTGTGGGTGATCGGGTAGCATCATTTAATTTAGATGGCAGATCGTTCATTAAACAAAGTTTGGAATTGCTGATTGTGAAAGATACTTGGGATAAGTTTGGTACTACCAAGAAAGAATTGATACGGACGTTGAGATCTTCTGACACTGTATTTGATCATTTTTATTTAATGTTTTTTATAGATTGACACTGAATCTGAACTACCGATAGACATGGAAAATTTAAAAATCAATCACTTTATCATGAACCTACCAGCAACCGGCTTAGAATTCCTAGGTACACACCCAAAACTGAAACTAAACATAGATTCCTTTATCGGTTTATATGAAGATAAAAAAGATATAATCAAACCCGAACAGTTACCAATTATTCATTGTCACTGTTTTTCAAAAGCCGAAAATGTGGTGGAAGATGTTATTACTAGAACTGAAACTATTCTTGACACCAAATTGGGAGATCATCTTATTACTGTTCATAATGTACGTAATGTAGCTCCTCGTAAAGAAATGATGTGTATTTCGTTCAGATTACCTGCTGATGTTGCGTTTAGAACTAATTTGAAAAGGAAGGCTATACCAGAGTAAAAAATTATATTTGCTTGATTTAAATACATTAATCATTGAACTCGGATTTATTCTTTATGTCTTATGAACACATGAGAAGACTGGGTTGGTATAGGTGTAATCCTTCCCACATCCACTATTATATATTTCAAAGTCTAGTAAGACATGAATGCTTTTCAAAATCAAAACTATTATCCTCTATTTTTCATAATTCTTGACGCGACCTTATTTCACCATGAATCATCTATTTGATAGAAAAATACATGCAACTGATGGAGGAGCACGAGAATTCATCATCTCAATATCAAGTGGTTGGGGACAATTTCATTCCTCAATTGACCTTATCGATTTGTTCATTACTTCAATGGCTTTTCGGTTAGTGAAGAAGAATGAGGCAGTTCTATTGGTTTTCATTCTAGTTGTTTTGAAAAGTATTAACGTTTTGATGTTTTGTAATGTTTGGTTACTAATTTATCCCTTTAGATTTGGCTGCTGACTATACTGATCAATATTCTGATGCATTAAACAAACTGATTATCATTGGGTTAGAAATAGGTAAGAATGATGATTTAATAGTATTCTGATTGAAGGTTGGACAGTGTTTGACCATGTGAATACGATATCAAGTTACCATCGCGCAAGAGCATTTTATGTCAGTCCAAAAGGAAAACTCATTCCCACCGTTCTCGTTGCTTTCTTTTTGGTTCTCGGGGTAGTTCTTCGGTTGTGCCGAAATAGTTGTCGGTTGGGTACGTGTTGGGTCTCGGATGGAGTTCTCTTGGACACCTTGATTGTGGTGAATAATCTGGCAGGTGAATTTGCCATGTTGTGCTGTCTTGCTTATAAATGTCTTGAATATAGAAACATGGTCAAAGTAAACTTATTATATCTCATCTTGCTTTAGGATGCAGTCTTTCAAGTTCTCTACACAGAATCGATTTTTCGTATGTTGATACTTTTACCTCTCGGTATCATTGAAGCTTTATTTTTTTATCTTCAATCCTTCAATGTCACTGGGCAACCAGTACGCGCTAGTTTGTTGTGGTTGACACAAGCAGGTAATTATTTTTTTAGTTCTCAACGTTTCTAGGAACTATTGCAAGGCACTTGAGTGGGACTATTTTGATTATCTTGATTTTTGCAACCAAAATGACGATTGCTGAGGCAAGAGAAGATTCAAGAAATAATCCCAAAACCCAGCCAATTACCAAACCCTCTGTTGCGCAATCAAAAGTTGAATAAAAGTTGGGCAATATCCTGTTTTCTTTTCTAATAAAATATTTGTTTTGTAATATATATATATTCATTCTGTAGGTTGCTTATCCACAGTTAATTCTTTCTCCAATAACCTTGGAATAGGGAATCTTTTAGAATGTTGACAAACATTGCATACAACATTAACAAGGAATTCTATAAATAAAATTAATGTTACTACCAATACCATTGACATCAAGTTCACAAGTCTTACCAGGAATCAGTACTCCATCACATTTTTTACAAATTGTACGTTTAATGCTTGGATCCCTGTTGTTAATTATGAACCTGATTACATTCGAATAACCAATTTTTTAGAAACTGATTTCAATTGTGAGGATAAATGGTGAGAGTATTTTTTAAGTGGATTTTGTGAGTAGAGAGTTGCAGCTTGGTATAGAAAGTTCATCCTATCGTAGATATCTTTATTTGGGATTCCACCATCTTTCTTCTTTCCCATCCAATATGAAAAAGACAAATTTTTACTACCATTCAATTCTATTCTGTTTAGTGGCCATTTTATATTTGTTTAGCTGGCGTTTTTATGTTGGTTTGTATCATTCAAACCAGATATTTATATACAATTTGTATCGCATATTGAAATGTAGTGAGTGTGGTGTCAGTTCTAAACTTGATAACTACGAGTATTTGAATGAAGTCAGATATCAACTAGACGCATATGATAATTTAGTTACAATGGTCAGTGATTTATAAAATCGTGATTTGTGGTCGTATTTCAGTGACATTTTGTTTCCAACTTCAATCAATACAATGAATCTGGCACAAACAACGATAGTCAAGGTCAGTTTAATGGTAGTTTATTTGGTCGTATAGATACAGCAACAATGCCAAAAAAGTGGCAATAGATGACGAGATAAGTCTCCACGACAAAGTCTTGATTTGCAACTTTCCATTGTTTTTAGATCTTCAGATGCCCAACGTAGAGGAAAGGGAGCTACCAAAGCTCAACGGCAAAATATCATTGACTGCCAAAGCAGAGATTCCCATTGCTGCCAGAGCAAAAGGTGATTTATTTTGTCTCTAATATTGCTATCAGGTCCTGGCCCTGCTGCTTATAGTCTACCTCCGTATTCACTCTCTTATTAATCGTTTTATAGTACAATTGGATTCCAAGCAAAAACAAAAGGAATTAGAGCACCTGCTTACTCTTTTGGAATAAAACTACAATCAGATAGAGATGGTTGATACATTCCTTGTTAATATTTAGAACAAATTCCTGGTCCTAATAAATTCTTTCCTCAAACTACCAGAACTGGTTTATCGAAAGGTCCAGCTTTCTCTTTGCATGGTGGATACAAGAAGAAAGGTATATAAAGAATATCTTATACAAAGATCCTTCTAAAGCATCTGCAATTGATTGGGATACACCTGGAAAAGATACACCAGGTATATGGACATCTCAATAACATGCAACAGGTCCTGGCAAATATTATCCACGATACATCCCATCTAAAGAACCAAAAGCACCAGCGTACAGTATCTCCCCAAGACGACAAACAGAAAAAGGTGAGATGACGATAGTGATTATTAACCTTATTAGCAAATGAAAATCCAGGTCCAGCAGAGTGTACTCTTTATTAATTTGACCATTAGATGAAATCAATGCAACACTCGGAATGCATCCGATTGTGACCGTTCCAGCAGCAGCAGCATATTCCATCAAACCACAAAGACCATTAAAATGTACACTACCATGATATTAACTTTTCCAAAGTAGAGCATATTTCACCAGGACCAGCAGCGTATAATCCAATGAACCCATCCAAAATAAAGAATGCAGCACCAGCATATTCACTTGGAGCAAGATTAGTGAAGGAAGAGATTCCTCGAATAAAAAAAGTAGACAATGGAGATGGAACGTTTAAAGAAGTCAAAAGAGAAGGAGCAATGCCCACACCAGGTCCAGGAGAATGTAAGCATGAGAAGCTTTTATTAATATGCAGATTCCCCTAAGCTTGCATTTGTTCGAGGACACATACCTCAATTTTCATTCCGCTGCAAACATTCCGAATACGAATTGTTCATTCCAGATTGTTTGGATCAAGAGTTTTCCTTCTAGGATTAGTTGTATATTTCTAAATTTCTTTTTAATAAAGAAACTATCGATATGGATACGATGTTTTTTTTTTTAACTAAACACCTGGGAACTTCACTTGTAAGCTACAATAGCTTATTGAAATAGAATTTTACCCTCAGATGTACTCTCATAGATCAGACCGAGGTTCAGTGTTTGTCTGATCTAGAATCGCCACTTTGTTTTTTCTTTTCAAAATGCAAGGAATCGATCCCAACAACGCTGTTTATGCCCAAGATGAATATGGCCGTCCTTTCATTATTCTCAGAGATCAAGCAAAGCAACGGATCAAGGGTCTTGAAGCTCAGAAGGTTTGTGTTTGCCCGATGGGTCTCACTATTTAGTCCCATATCTTGGCTGCCAAAGCTGTAGCTACCATTTTGAAAACATCACTCGGTCCTAGAGGTATCTTGCTGATCTTTGTCTGATTTCATAGGTTTGGATAAGATTCTGATCTCTCCTGATGGTGATATTACCGTCACTAATGACGGAGCTACTATCTTGGCTCAAATGGACGTTGAACATCAAATTGCTAAATTGCTTGTTCAATTATCCAAATCTCAAGATGACGAAATTGGAGATGGTACCACTGGTGTTGTTGGTATGGAATATCCCGAAAGTTGACTGATCTTTAGTGTTGGCTGGTGCTCTCTTAGAACAAGCTGAAAAATTATTGGATAAGGGAATCCATCCAATCAGAATCTCAGACGGATTTGAAAGAGCCTGCTCTGTTGCCGTAGACCATTTGGAAACCATCGCCGATACTATTGAATTTGGTAAAGATAAGATGGAAGTATTATTGCGAACTGCTAAAACTTGTCTTGGATCAAAGATGTAAGTGATACAACAAACTCCACACTATTGAATCAATACTTCTGACATTAACGTTTTCGACGGATCAAGTAACATTTTAGTGTCAGTAAATGCCATGATCAATTTGCCCAAATGGCAGTCGATGCTGTATTAGCAGTTGCAGATTTGGACCGCAAAGATGTTGATTTTGAATTGATCAAAGTGGACGGAAAGGTTGGTGGATCTCTCAAAGATTCCAAACTTATCTACGGTGTTGTTGTTGATAAAGACTTTTCTCACCCTCAAATGCCTCGTGAGGTGCGTGATGCCAAAATCGCTATCCTTACCTGCCCATTTGAACCACCAAAACCAAAGACTAAACATCAACTTGATATTGCATCAGTGGAAGAGTATCAGAAGTTGCAACAATATGAAAAGGACAAATTTGAAGAAATGGTCAAACAAGTCAAAGATGCTGGAGCCAATTTAGTCATTTGCCAATGGGGATTTGATGATGAAGCTAATCATTTGTTGATGCAACAACAACTTCCAGCTGTTCGTTGGGTTGGAGGACCTGAAATTGAGGTATTTTTTCTTGTTGCTAATTGTACTGTAGTTGATCGCTATTGCTACCAATGGTCGTATTGTTCCTCGATTTGCAGAATTAAGTTCAGATAAGTTAGGAACTGCAGGAATTGTCCGAGAAGTGGCTTTCGGAACTACTAAAGATCGTATGTTGGTGATTGAAGAATGTTCAAATACTCGTGCTGTAACTGTATTTATTCGCGGAGGAAACAAGATGATTATCGATGAAGCTAAACGTTCCTTACATGATGCTATATGTGTGGTTCGTAATCTGGTTCGTGATAACCGTATCGTCTATGGAGGCGGTGCTGCTGAAATTACTTGTTCATTAGCTGTCTCTGCTGCTGCTGACGAAGTAAATCCTTGATTTACTAAACATTTATAGATTTCCAGTATTGAACAATATGCAATGAGAGCATTTGCAAGTGCTTTGGATGCCATTCCATTGGCATTGGCTGAAAATTCTGGATTAGCACCAATTGAAACTTTAGCTGATGTCAAATCTCGTCAAACAACAGAAAACAATCCAAGACTTGGAGTGGACTGCAATATTAAGGGAACTAATGGTAAATGCAAAGATAAAACTAATAATATTTAGACATGAAAACTCAGTATGTATTTGATCCATTAGTATCCAAGCGTTCCCAGTTATATCTGGCCACACAATTGGTTAAAATGGTTTTGAAAATTGATGATGTGATTATGCCAGGCCAACAGCAACAATAGTGTACTCGATAAATAATAAATTTTCTGATTTTTACTAAACATAGTGAGTGATTGAGATAGATTTTTGTCAAACGTGACTCCTGGTCAAAGATGAAAAAAATTGAAAAACCAGTTTTTCAAACTTCAACATGGCGACAGGTATCGTTTATATCAGCGCTGAATGAAAGTTCCCAGAAACTTTAGGTTACTCGAAGAGCTTGAGAAAGGTGAGAAAGGAATAGGTGATGGTACAATTTCCTACGGTTTATCAGATGGAGAAGATCTATTGATGCAATCATGGAACGGAACTATAATTGGACCAGGCCATGTAAGCATTTCATCTAACCAAATTAGACTGTCCATGAAAACCGAATCTATTCTTTAAAAATCCAATGTGGATTACAATATCCTGATCAACCACCAGAAATATCTTTCTTGTCTAAAATCAATCTTCCATGTGTCAACAAAACTACCGGTAAAGTGGAGAAATTGAATTTATTGGATAATTGGAAACGTCAATACACATTAGAAAATGTATTGGCAGAATTACGAAAGGAAATGGCTAATCCAGCTAATAAGAAAATGACACAACCTGCTGAAGGTTCCTTTTTTTAATAAATGGATTTACTGATGATTGGTTTTAAAGTCTCACAATCATGTTGTTCAAAATGAATTTGAAGCATTCGAAGAGCATTGAAATTTGTTTCAATAAGCGAGATAGCCTGAACTTTCTTGCATGAGATATACTAATTGAAACAGTTCCTACATACAAAATGGACACATGTAGTCAATCAAGATAGATAGCTATCTTTCAAAGATACTCAAAAAAGGATGGTTATCTATTGAAGTAATTTTAGTTAGTATATGCAACTAGCAATTTTCTTCTAATAAAGAGAAGGAGACAGTTTAGGTAACTACTGTTTATGATGACTATATTACCAGAAGAGCTTCACAAAATAGACATACTGAAATAGTCCAGATGTTATTACAAGATAAACGAGTGGATCCGTCTTCAGATGAAAGTGGTGCGATCAGACTTGCTTCCGAACAGGGT
>MU621224.1:0-47155 GCA_025399215.1 Globomyces pollinis-pini | reverse complement strand
AGAACCAACTGTTGATCGGCTTGCTTTGATGGTGCGATTGTATTTCTCAAATATTGTGATAGCGTACCCAAATTCATGAACTCGATCAATAACGCAGTTTGAGGAACATAAGTTTGACCAGGAATTGGAAGAGATGCATTTGACATGAAATGCAATACGTTGACAGTCCATGGGGATGAGAGTTTACGCATCACTTGACTTTCATCATAAATCAGTTGTTCGTGAGCTTCCAGAATTGGTATTTTTGCGACTGCATCTTTGTTTGCGTATTTGGCTTTGTATACTTGACCACACCCACCAGATCCAGCCATTTTCTTTCTGATCACAAGTCTCGAATCGAAAAGTACGGACTCATCAACCATGGACGTCATGCCTACTGGAGGGGGGAGGATATTGTCGATAACAATTCTAATGTCTCCAGATGTACTTGTGCTACTTGAATTTAGGCTATCTACAGGCTGAGTTTTTACTAAATGTGAGGCCAATTGTGTTGGCGGGGGATTAGAGTCCAATAGTTCATCCTTCTTGGGACTCATAGGAGTGTCCCTGGGTTTGGCCACATTGACTAACCTTTGACGATTGAGCATATAGTACCCAGTAGGAATTGCTAACAATATAACGAGGACTCCCCCGATCACAAAGAAGTATACGGGGACATCAGCTTCGTGATCGCCATTGCTAAGTGGCCTATTCGCAACTGTCGAAGTAGGACTGGTTTCATTCGCAGTTATATCAGTCGCAGTTGAGTCTGGTTTGGTGGCAGTTGAAGTCAATACTTTAAACAAATCTTTAACTGTCCAAACATTTGTCGTTCCGTTGAAATTTTTAAATGTTGACACCACTTTTGAAGTTTTGTTTTCTACAGCTATCCAATTGTGACCAACAAAAGAGTTGTAGGAATCGGAAGAATTGGGTTGCAGAGTAGCAAGTGGTTTTAAATCACAATTTTGGTCTTTCCAATAAATAGAGAGTATTACGGATAATTTGTTGTTGATTTCGAGATTTGTTGGTGAAGTTGAGGTATTTGATGAGCAAGGTAATTTTTCATTTGTATTGATACCAGCAGGATCATTTAAGGTCACTGCTTGCACAATTAACATCAAGGAATGAATGAACAGCATTATAAATTAAAAAATTTAGGAAGAAAATTATATCTCAAGTTTTGGGATTTGGAGGTCCCGACCCGAAAAAAACTTTCCAAAATTATCATATAGAACAGAGGGAGGAGGAAATCTGATGCTAGGATTTTTTTGGAATTTAAATTCTAACAATATACCACACAAAAAGGATGCTATTAAGCTTAATTTCTATTCAAGAATGTGAAGGTGTTGCTATCAATAAGCACGGGCTGTAAAGCACAGGCAATATTTGAAACCATTGTAGAAGTAAACCCAAAATTTACTGTTACAATCTTACAATTGGAGCGCTTTTTACAAATTATTCAAACATTCATTCGAACTGGACAATAACTTTGACGAGCAACGATTCAAGAGAAGAGATAGAATCTAATAAGTATTGGCTAAAAGTTGAACAGATTTTTATTAGATTAGGTTGTAAGTTTTTGATCTAATTCTAATATTAGATCATCTAATATTAGCTAATACTAATAATTATTTATTATAATTAGATAGGAGCGATCTGAACAAGTCGTTAATTCTTCCTTCTCTTTAGCTTGGTTATTTTAATTAGAGCTTCAGAGGCTTTATCAGTTGGTGTTTCTATCTTTGTCTTTTCGATTGGTAACAAAGTTTGGTCATCAACAATTTGAATCAATTTCATAATTTTCCGAAAGAAAAACGAGAAGTTGGGAACTTCAAATCTTGGTGGGTATCGTTAATCACTCTGTATTGGCAGTATTCATTATTATCCAATTAAAATGTTTCTAGGTACACAAACATAGTTGGATGACAAGATAAAGGCTAATCCTCAAAATAGTCAATTGGATCTATTTAAACTAGGAAGACAATTTGCTCAATGGGTGTGTCGTGTGGGCTGCACATTCGTTTTTACACCATCACCCAAAAATTGAAACTAAATGTTGGGAGCTGAGGTAAGAAAAATTTCAAGTTCAAAAGATGATTGGGAATATAATTATCCCTGTCTTGTTGTTCGCCTTACCGTCAGTTGCACAAAGTATTCAAGACATTTACGGATTAAATGCCAAATTACTGTGTTCTTCTGATATTGCTGCTGAGAATACCAATGCCACACTAAATGTAATCAACACTACTCCAAGGACATATCGAATTTATTGGAAAGACTCAAATTGTACTTTACAGTTAATTGATCAAGTAAAATCATTGGCGACTCTTCCTGTTGAATCATACCCCAAGCATTCCTTTGTTGCAGTAAATGATAAAGGAATTGTGGATTTTACATACATCATTGCTATACCTTCCACAGGAAACAAAATTATAGCCAATTGGGAATTGGTTGATAGTCAAATCCCAAAAGTAACAACCGAAGGGCCGACCAGAACAACAACCAGAGCATTTCCAACAACTGCATCTATATCTGCAACAGGGAAACCAAACAATAGTAGCCAGTCTGATACCATAAGCAACACAAATAACTCAACATCGAATCTTTTGATAATTTGTGGATTGATTGTCCTTGTGCTTGCCATATTAGTTGGATTTTTGATATTTTGTTTTAGATATCGAAATCGAAGTGTTGATGATCCTGAGCGCAAGTTACCTTCAGAGGGTTTCACAAATAATCACCTAAACAACAATTCGAAAGAAAGCACAAATCTTGGACTATCATATGAAGCGCCAATTCCATTTACGTCAATTACTCCTGGAGAATCAACTATATATGATTCAAGGCTGGTTATTAGGAAGAAACTGGCCGGATCTGGTGGATGTGGTCAAGTCTATAAGGCAAATTACGCTAATAGAGATGCTGTAGCTAAAATACCAATTCTTGAAATTCACGAGAAGCTTGTTTATGAGGAGTCTCAAATGATGAGGCGACTTGATTCCCCCTGGACTGTCCAAGTGTTGCATTTTATGTCTAACACCACCTTACCGATCCCGGGTCAAGAATATACTCCCCAGACAGCTCTATTGTTAGAGTTCATGAATCTTGGGTCTCTTTCACAATACATCAAAACTCTGGTCCCCATATCTCAACAAGATGATCAACGGTTAGTTCTAGGCCAAACTCTTTCAATTTCCACCATGGCAGCAAAAGGGATCAAATTCATTCACGAGCAAGGCTTTAATCATTTGGATATAAAACCTGATAATGTCCTTTTAAATCGAAATGCAGATAATTCAGTTATTGCAAAGATATCTGATTTTGGATCCACCCGCCCAGAAGGATCTTATGATGCTGTGTTCCAAACCCCTGGATACGTCCCACCGGAAGGAATTGTACAGCCAAATCAAATGATTCTACCACAGGTATTTTTATTTAACGCATTAACTTATCAATAGAGGACATCAGAATATGATATATATGCATTTGGAGGTACTCTGATAAACATTGTTCTTTTGGAGAATTATGCAGCTTTATGGAGTGGTGTGAAGAAATCATTGGTTCAAAAGCGTACTTTTCTGGAAGATAGCATATCTGACATTCAATTATTAGATTTGATTACTAGCTGCTTAGAAGACGAACCATTGAAAAGACCAACAGCCGCAGAAGTTGTGAAAGCGTTGAGTGTATTTGATCAATCAACTTTTGCAGTTCGAACGTTCAATGACTTGGTTAACCAACAATCTGTTCTATCAAAATTGACAAAACCTTTACAAGAATTTCGATCTTTGATATCCAGATCCACTTTGGTTCAAGCTAACCATGATGAAATAGTTAATTATACTGGAGGAACTTTTCTCTTCACTGATTTGAAGCTATCGCAATCTTGTAATTGGGACACTTTTTACAAATCGTTCAAACATTCATTCGAATTGGACAATAACTTTGATGAACAACGATTCAAGAGAAGAGTGAACCCGATTAGTGATATTGTAAACCCAACAATCCTGAATAATGGGATATTTTCCAACATTCGAGAATTACTATCTGATTCAAGTGAAGATGTAAAACAAATCTGGATTGATGATTTCATGTTTGTATTGGATGCGTTAATCCGAGAACATCAAGGTCTTAAATAGATAGTAATTTTTGATCCAAGTTCTAGTTATCTCGTTTAAATCAATAAATTTTAATTAGAATTTGGTTGAATCCAAGGTTAATTTGATGATTCAAAAGTAAATTACTCCTCAAAGTATTTAAACGTGAACTGAATGGATATCGCGCTCATTCATTAAACCTTCCACTCTATTGATCTATCATGCAATACAATATACTGTCAGTTTCATTGTACTTTAGCAGCAAACTCAAGTGTATTTTTTTCATAAAGTTCAACGAATCATGACACCCTCACCTCTGCTTCAGGGTGCTAGAATCAAGATTTTAGTTGTTCCCATTTATCCTCAGAGAAAAGAAAGTTTTCTAAAATATTACAATTTGATTGCTTCTTGCAATTGCGTTTCGTTGGAAGAACAAACCCCAGATTCAAAAACTGCCAAATTCCTAGCACAAATTCAACATAAAGGACTAATTCACTATGATTTTGTTACTGATTACAATCGAGAGCATCAGTCTTGGGAAGAATTGGAATTATCAAAACAAATATTTGGAGTACTATCAACCATGATAGCTAATCATTAGGTATATATTGCCATCAAAATTAATCCTTCCAGATTATAGGAATCATAAATTGTAAACAAATTCCAAATTTGCAGGAAGGTTATGCCCAATTTCAGAAGATTTCTCAAAGGGTAGTTCAACCCATGTTTAAATCATTTAGTATCCTACTGCAATAGCTCAAAGATGTTTTGCTTTTGAACCAAAGGACGATCAGCGAGATGATATAAAAGGAATCATCATGATTCCAAATGTTGGGGATACTCACTTCTACTTGAAGACCATGATTAGTGACTTTACTCAAGATATATTTCTAACTTTTGGATCATTGGTTTGATAAGAGTGAGCTAACTACAGGCTGGAACAATTGAACGAAAAACAATGATACAAGGTCCAATTATTATATCTCCCAATTTTTCCCAACAGGATATTAATGATATGAATAATAGCATATCAACTCCAACATTGAGTGGAACTCCTGTTACTAGAACGGATTCACAAGGTGCTACTCTCGACACTCCACAATCTGCAACGTCTAATGCACCAGGATTTATGACATCTTTATTGAATGTCGATAAAACTAAACGAAGAACTCCTTCCAGACTGCAGAAATTATTGGGTGACCTATATCTTTTAGCAGGTCGCTTAGATTTAGCGATCGAGAGTTACACGGCAGCACTAGAGGGAACTAGAGCAAATAGCGATCACCAATGGTCTGCATCGGCGTTAGAAGGCATCCTCACTACTCAGTTAATGTCATATACATTCAAAGCCTTGGTAATTTTAAACCTCCTAATTTGGTAGAATTCAACTGGTAATGAAGATGATAACCCACAACCGCTTCCCTCATCAGAAGATATTATCAAATTGTCTAAAAAGTCTGAAGAGTTATATACTTTAATTTGTGAAATGCCCGATCGATATCGTGAAATTGTTCATTTATATGATAAGAGCTACGCATTTGGAATAGTTGGATTTTATCCTATTTTTCAAATAGCAGCTTCGGTCAAAATATGTCAATTTTTATCTCTTTTACATTTGGCTGATTTTGAAGGAACTTTTGTTAATGGCGCAGGTGTTGCTTGGTCCAATGAAGTTAAAGGTTACGGAGCCGAACTAGCGTCTCGTATGGCTAATTCTAATTCTGCTGCGTTGCAAGGTGTGGCAGTTCAGGCAGCTGGAACAACTGCAACACTGATTCCTCAACCATTAATGATGCAACCTGATAAAGCGATTCTACAGAACGGAGTTGGGGTGACTCGAGTTGATATAATGACTTGGATGACCCGTGCTTGGCTTTCAGGTTCAAATTATTTGACCTACCCCGATCAGATTTGGACACTATCAAGTCTTGCAACTATATGTGGTCAGCTCAAACTTCATCGGAAACATGCTTTTTATCTCCGGCTGGCTGGTATCACTGCTTACCAGTTTCATCTGAAATATCCAAATTCAAAAAAATCGAAAGAATTTATCATAGATAGTGGAGCTGTCGTTTGTATGCGAGCTGCTTTGCGAATGTTGGAATTTGGTGGTGAAATGTCTGGTATTTTGTTTATTGTTTCTGACTCTAGTTGCTGATGATAATTATGACTTATGGGTGCATGAATTTTCGAGTGATTTAGAACCTGTGATTATAAATAAAGGGTCACAGTTTTCACTAGCTGCACCTTCATTTAAACCGATAGTTAAACTGTCCTATGGAAACCCGCAATTACAGGTTGCTGTATTAAAGGAGGCACTGGTTATTGCGCAATACGAACAAGGTTAGATAAAGTTCAGTCTAACTTTAGACCATGTGAACTCAATATATTTTGCTGGGCAAATGCTTCGAAAATTCTATTGGTATTTGACTCGTAAAGATCAGCAATTGTTTTCGGAGCTGTTCCAAAGGGTAGCAATGTATCATAGAAAGCAGAATCTATCATCAAGACCGCTCAATCATTCTTCAATCTTTTCAATTATTAAAGGTGCACCAAACATATCTTTAGGGATTCCCTTTCTTAGAAAAATGGAGCTAGTGAGGTAAGTTAAACAATATCTTAATTTATAGTCCCATCGCAAGGAATCAAGTCACACTTCACCAACCAAAACAGTCAAAGACAAAGGATAAAGATACTTTTTTGTACAGTCCATTTGCCAAAAAGCAGTCAAATGAAAAGAAAGAAATCTTAGTAACTTTATATATTCTAATTACCAAGTGTGCCACAAATGAAATGGTTCATGTTGACGTTACAATTGCAAATCCATTTTTGTTTGATCTTGATATTCAATCGCTATCCATCACGTATTTCATATATTCTTACATTAGTGGGACCAACGTTTCTTTTAGAGCAATATCTATAGCTACAAATATTCCAGCTGAAACCAGGTCACACATTGTGAGATTATCCTTTATTCCACTGGAGCCTGGGATTTTTCAAATGTTAGGTGTTGAGTTACGAATGCTAGGTGGATGCATTGAACAAACTATCTATCCATTGCAGCAGTACTTGGGTAGCAAAAACTTTGACAAGAATGGCAAATATGCAAAGCAAACAGATATGGTTCGTTTCGGAAAGAAACCACTAAACTTTATGGATGATAAACCTCGTCCTCCGCCTGCACCGTAAGAACCCATAAGTTTGACGATTAGAATACCTCAATGGTTCATTCCCGTGACAGTTATATTACCCCAACCCTCTCTCGAATTGATGGAAACCAGCTTAGGGTCCCATCAAGCACTCACTTTATTTGAGGGTGAAAAAACGGCTATAATAGTCACAATTCGAAATATTGGAGTTATACCTATCAATTATCTGTTCTTGCAGTTTCAAGATACAATGTCTATCGATGGAGTATATTCTTCGCCATACGAATCTGATGTGTATGAGAAAAACATTTCTGCGTTTTACCCAATTTCGGAAATTGAAGAAGGATTTTCCCATGAGCTCCAAAATAATGTTGGATTGATTTCGAAGATGACTAAAATAGGGCAATTGGAACCTTTCCGGAAAGATGTGAACATACCACCAGGTGGATCATTAAAGATTTTAATTGGAGTCTATGGAAAAAATAATTGGTTTGTTGACACCTGATTTAATAATTTGTAGTACGGGAGGAACGTTGCAATTAAGCTATGGAAATGTCACGGAGACCAGCAATGGAGATTTTTATACACGAGATTTGTCAATTCAATTTTTATTGACTGTTGTTAATTCCTTATCTTTTCGAAATCCAGACACATTATATCACACCCTGGCCAATGACACTGCAGAGTCTATCAACTTAACATTGGCAGATAGATCAATTTCAGTGGAAGAAATGTTAATGGATACCAGATTGACTACAAACATACCAGAGATTGAAGATCATTCAAACATTTTTATGTTTACCTTTGATATTCGAAACCAATGGGATGAGCCTTTCAAGTTGAAGTTTGATATCTATGATGGTATTTTTACTCATTCTAAATTTAGATGATGAATCTAATACCCCTACATCATCTTCAAGTACTCTAATTCATGCAGGAGTGACTCAGAGGTGTTTTATATTATTTAATGGATAGAATTATATTACCAATCAAACGAATATTTATCTTGAAACATGATGTTCAAAAACCTATACCCACAGCAGCAGGAAAACAATTTGTAGTAACTAAAGTGGATCAATCACTTCCTGAAGGTCTTCAACGTGCTTTGTTTTGGTACCGAGAGGCATTAATTGGAGGGTTGCAAACAAGGGGTCGCCTGGTGGTCAGTTGGTTATGTGTATGGTTTTCATTTTATAATCTCTAGTCTAAAGGAAGAAAAGGGTTTTTGCCATTACGATCTTTGAAGTTAAATCCCAGAATGCTGGCGGTACTTAAAAGTGGAAATATAGACATCAAAGCGGAATTTTCCGATTCAAACTTGATAACAGAATTGGGTCCTAATAGATATCAAAGTATGGCTTATCATCCTGTAAAACTGAAATGGACTATAACCAACAATCAAGGTAAACCATACTTGGAGCTTTAACACCGATCAGACGTGTCTGTTAGGCTAATATTCAGAGTTTGTCCTGCCAAAGACACAAGTGTTGGTCCTATTCCTCAGACGTCCGTTCATCAGGTCGTGCCAATTGGAAGCCTATCAAGAATATTAACGAAATTGGAGCCCGGAACGTCAACAACGGTTGAGATGTCATTTCTGTTCACTGCATTTGGCGATGTAAAACTGCTCGCACACGTGGAACATATACATCCCAAGAAAGTTATACAGAAGAAAAGCAAGTATGAAGCACCAGACGTGATTTTGGATGAAGTAGACAGAATTCATTGGTACAAACCAGGTGTGAGTATATCTGTTGTAGCGTAAGTAATTGAAATATATTCTTGGTTCCACAAAATTGATATTTTTCCATGTTTTCGATATCGAATGGTACAAAGAGACTGAACTCAATTTATACTGGACAAAGTGAGTGATCAATAAAAACATTCCAAATCATTCTACTCACTTCTACAGTATTTGAAATGCTTTAGAAAAAATGACATCATAAACATAATACATTCAGGACCCTATTCACATGATATCACATTAAGTAGCACTGTTTTGGAAACTACATTTTTAATTATTCCATCTGCAATATTCTTATATGATTTTACAAGAACTAAATGCACCAGAATTGGAGGATCTGACTATAAAATTTGCCTCGGATTATTGCTTGGTCATGGAAGAATATGTAATACAAATTCATTAACATTAGCTTTCCAATGAAGAATATACTGATATTGTAAATAACTTGAACGATACCATATCTCCTTTTATAGCTAGCCCAAAGATATTTAAATTCTTCAAAATATCGTTGTTTGCAACTGCTTTAATGGCATTCCTCCTCATCCTGGCATCTCCTTTTATATTACACGATACACCAGTTAATGTTGTTGTATTCATCATGTTTATTGTTATGTTTACAATTGTCTTTTCCGTTCGGTGTTATATTGAATATTACAAATCAAACATTCTTAAATCCGGAATCTCTTATTGTAACGAACTTTCCAAAAAATATGAAGCTAAAGAAATCAAGTTTGTATTCAAATTAGCTGATATGGAAGAAGCAATGAAATTCGATACTCGAATACTCTTTGTAATTTTAAAAGCGGTTAATCTTTAGTATTTGGATTTTATAATTCCAGATCCACCAATTGTGTACAGCGAAGATGTGTCGGATTCAGTCACTGTTGATGTTGAAGATTTACCAGAGTATAATGTTGATAAACCTCCTGAATACCATACCGCCAACGCATGATTGAATGTGCATTTGTAATATATAAGTAGATTTACAAAGAAGAAATACTTATTGATTATTCAACTTAATTTAGTGATTGTTTTGGTTAAGTAAATATTGTAGTGTCTGTCTGTCGTTGCATCACTCTACGACTGATTTGTAGCGACAAATATGATGTCTAAGAGATATATCATACACCATGTACAATCATGTATGTGGAGTGTTGAATTGTGTGGATCTCTTTTTTTTGTCAAAGTGACGGAGGCAACAAACGTCAAAATGGTCAAGTAACGACCATTACTCTGTCCCAAAAAGTTGAACTTGAAGAGCGGAACCCATTGGACATTGTTGTGACTTTGACGGGTTACTCGGAACCCTTTCAACCGAGCTGCACAAACAGATATCTCTAGATGAGTGATCATCTTTTTATAAACAATACTGAGACAGTTGACATTTGACCCTTGAAAGAGATCAACATTATGCATTATTATCTTGTAACCATCAAGCTTTCTGTGTCACTCACAAGATAAATTAAATGACAACATACATTTGAATTTGACTCATCAGTCAATGTTGGATCGGAATGAGTTACCTAAATTGCTCCAGATATACATGAACTTATCATTAATACCATTTCCAAATTCATGTAAATACATGATATGATCTTGAATAGAACAAACCATGTGTGAGTATCAATGATTTGGCTCCAGTTTAGTACTGGATCAATTTGTACGACAAACGATAGTAGTTTTTCGTGTTTTTAATAAAGTTAGAACAACGTTATCAGAGAACCGAGAAAAGGTAGTGAACAATAAATGGCAAAGAAACTCAATAGACTCAAAGGCTACAAAATCCACCATTTTTGAAGATGTCACTTTCAATTATGATCTCATACCATCAAAAATCATGACCACCTCACATGGTTTCAAGGTGATCAGTAAACTATTTAAGCCCTCGTCAATAATTCTTGACTCATGATTTTACAACAACTAAATGCCCCAGAATTGGAGGATCTGACTATAAAATTTACTACCGATTATTGTTTGGTCATGGAAGAATATGTAATACAAATTCATTAACATTAGCTTTCGAATGAAGAATATAATGATATCGTCAATAACTTGAACAATGCTATATCTCCTTTTACAGCTAGTTCAAAGACACTAAAATTCTTCAAAGTTTTATTGTCAACAACAATTATACTTGCATTTCTTCTCATATTTGTATCTCCATTCTTAATTCAAGATACACCAATTAACTGGGCAGTATCTGTAATGTTTTTCATTATATTTTCAATTGCCTTTTCCAATCGGTGTTATATTGAACATTATAAATCAAATATTCTTAAATCTGGAACAGAATATTGTAAACAAGTTTCCAAAAAATATGAATCTAAAGAAATCAAGTTTGTATTTAGAGCAGCTGAAATCCAAGAAACAATTAAATACGATACACGCGTCTTATTTGTAATTTTAAATCAACTAATCTTTAGTATTTGGATTTTATAATTCCAGATCCACCAATTGTGTATAGTGAAGCGATATCGGATGTGGTCATTATTGATGTTGAAGATTTACCAGAGTATAATGTTGATAAACCTCCTGATTACTCTGCAACTACTGTATAAATGTTTGTTCACTTGTAATATAAATAGATTTACAAAAGAGAAAATCAAGTTTAAAAACTATATTGGAGTTTTTGACTGTATTTTTTTCATTACAAGGTTGACGAAGCTTGATTGTTACTTGCATGTCTCACCAAGGCGTTTCTACGACGTATCGGAGACACGCTATGAGAGTCTAATTGTGGAATATTACGATCATCATTATTGTTGATTTCATTTCCATTAACTCCTGTAACCTCTGAAGAACTTTGAAGAGACGAATTGTTTGAATTTTGAATAAATTCATTTGGATGTGATGGTACGAGAGGAAGTAAATTAAGCATTGGTAATTGATATCTATCACGAGTTTGTTGAAGATTCTGTACAAATTGATTAAAATCCAATACTCTACTGTTATGTTTTTGAATAGTTTGATAAAGTGATTCACTAATGTTAATGTTTGATTCAGGTGTTGGTATTGTAGAGTTTAAACCATATCTTTCACGAATAGATTCAAATTCATTTAAAACATTATTTGAAACAATTGAAAGTTGTGAAAATCTATTACTTAACGTTTCTAAATCGTCCAGTTCTGGTAAAACAGTATCGGATGTAGATGTTTGGGATGAATCCTGTCTTGTGAATTCTGTTTGATCATGTTCATCAATATTTGGATGATCATTTGAGTTGAAGTCTAAATCAAACGTTGAATTTCTTGGAGGAGATGAGTTTAACTGATCAGAATTTTGAATTTCTTGTTCAGACAACATATTTGATGAATTTGCATTTTCTGTTTCGGGTAAATCAACAGATGGATTAGATGGCATATTAATCTCTGGAACGCTAGGTGATTCATTATCTTGTTCAGTGGTTGTTGGATTATTATTTAAAGATGTATCTTCGGTTGGAGTAGTACTCTCTGGTGCAACTTCTTCCCTTGGACGATCACCAATATCATTTCCTGTTGCTGGAGGAGAAGAATTGGTATCGACATTAGATGTAACTTTAGGTCGTAAACAAGTTTGATTTCCACAACTATATAAAAAAATGAGTGTTTAAAACTAAAGTTACTGAGCTCCTAATCGAATACATTGAGAATGAATCTTTAAATGAATAGCATCTAATTCAATACGAGTTCTAAATTCCTTTTCTAATTTCTCATCCAATTTTGGTATAATTGCTTCAACCATCTGTCGCAGACCAAGGGATGGTGTTAAATCCAATCGAATAGGAGTTCGACATACTAAAGAAATTAAAATCAATCATCAATATTACATGGACATTTTTCAATATTGAAATACGTTTTACCAGATTCAACTCTATTTGGTGGACTAAAACATTTCAAAATACACCTATCTTTGAGAAGGATTTAAAATTAGAATTTCTTACAACAATAACTATGACCACATGGTATTGTAATTGGTATAGAATAAACTAACAGTCAGTTTAACGTGAAATTAACTATTAAGACATATAGCACATTCCAATACTGAATAAGCCTGGTCCAACACTAAAGATCAATTAAAGTTGATGGCAAACATGATTGAAATTCTTTTTTAATTTCTATCAAAGAGTCTTGTTTTTCTGGAAAAGTGTTTAAGGTTGATGAACTAGAACAAACTAATTTGGTTAATAACAAAGGTAAACATTCTTACCAGATATAATATCAGTTGATGGATAATTCTCAAGGTTCATTGAAATACTACCAGGTAGTGATATAAAATAAACAGTTTTGACTTTAGTCTGTGGAAAACACCGACACGCTAAAACAACAGACAATTTTTATAAAACTATAACAATAAATACAGTCGATCAAAACCATTCAATTAGATCTATTTCAGTAACCATATATTTATTCAACTATTTTCTTTGATTGGATTGCTGATTTTGTTGATTTTGTAAGGCCATCATTTGTAAAAGTTGTTGATGATTATACCCAGGATTCATCATATTCATTGTATTATTCATTCCACCATTAAGAGCGTTCATATTCATATTCATATTCATTGTTGGATTCATATTGACCATATTCACATTCATATTGGCACCCATATTCTTTGCTAAATTAGCATTCGTCATCCCTAATATTTCTATTCATATAAAATAGAATTTACCGGCATTGTTTCTGAGTACTTCCACCATTTGTTTTAATCGGTAGTCTGGTTTGACAAATCCAAATCCATACAATTGGGCGTTTCTTTGACAAATGAGCACTCCATATTCAGTTCCAGGAAATGAGCATATTGCACTAACATATAAATATATACAAGAAAGTACCAGGTTTGGGTTGGAGATGCCAACGAGGTAATCAGAGATTGAAATGCAGTATTTTGACCAATTTGAGAAAATTGTACCTGTATAGATTAAAATCTATTAGGTTCATACAATTGGTATATTTGTCACATTTGCCAGTTTCTGAAACACTTCATCTGGAAAAGACAGCTTTTGAACCATAAATAATTCCGTTGGCCAAATATTAAATTGGCTAAAAACATAATTAAATTTGTTCAATTACTAATCATCCACATTGGGATTTCTGATTGGCGTTCCACGAACAGATATTGTCAATTTTTGTGCTTGGCTTAAAGTAGGGTTCATAACAGACCATGCAATCTGACCACTCCAACTAGTGACATTACCTGAAAAATTATTTCCAACACCATTCACTGGTGGTCGTTGTCCGGTTTGATTTAAATTGAATTGATTATTCATTTGCATTCTTTGAGCCAATAACTGTTGAACTGCAGCATTTTGTGCAAGGTTTTGTTGTCCAAGAGTAGCAGGACCAGCTGAGGCATTGTTTTGAGCAATTCTAACTATTAGTTAAGCTTTATTGTACAATTGCTGATGAGCCATTTGTTCCTTTTGAAGAATGGATTGTCCATAGTTAGGATCGTTTGCATTCCGATTTAATTGTTGTTGCAGTGCCAGTTGCTGTTGCGGTGTGAAATTGTTCATGGTTTGATTTTGTGATCCATTAATATTTGAATTCAGTCCTAATTGAGGGGTATTAACATTTGATTGAGGAGTAGAATTTTGTGATTTAAGAAGCATGTTATATGCATCAAGTTGTTGTTGTTGACTTTGTAGTAATTGAATCCCTGCATTTTGTATTCCGAAAGGTTGAGGCTCAGTTTTAATGGGTGAAGTAAGATCTATTGGTGTATCTTTCGTTGTGGGCTCTTCCTTGATAACTTCAACTGACGCTTTCTTTTCTAGTTTTGGTTTTGGTCCTGAAGACTTTTTTCGTACTGGTTGTCGACGTCGCGTAACAGTTGAACCTGATACTGAAACAGATGATATTGGAGGAGATTGTTTTGTATTTTCAGTTTTATTAGTTGCTTCCCCAGAAGTTTCAACTAAAGCACCAGGTTCTTCAGTCATTTTAAATATTTTGTTTTCCGACTCTAATATTCATCATGGAGGATCATTACCTGTCAAAATACTTTCAGCCTTTCGTTTCTGTATAGCATTGATGTTCAATCCATTTAAAGATATAAAGTCCGTTTGACAGAGAACATCGTTTATGGATGTCTATACATTAGATTAGATAGAATAACACACATTTTTACAAACTTCTTCTATTTCCTTTAATCCTCTTAATGGTAAAATAGCCGATAGATTAATAGATTTCTAATGTTAACCAATACAATTTTACTTCTTGTATTGATAGAGCAACAGATTGAAATCCAATTCCATTTGTTGATGATACAATAACAATATGCTTTGGACCTTGAATATTATTTAATAACTAAATTATAAGAGAATGGTTGATTTACTTGAACTGCTTTTTCTAAACCTTCCGTCAAAGCATTATAACTACAACAACCATTTTCCATCTTCATTTTTTTGATTGTTTCTCTAAATAAAAATAAGGAGTGTAAAGACAAACATGATGAGTGGTTTCTTTGGAGTTGATAATTTAATGATAGCTTGTTGTTTTGAGAATTGAACTAAACCGAGAGGACCATCTATAGATTGTACAAGTGGTTCTATATAAGAAGATAGTAATCTATTGATATGAGCTGCCATTGAAGCAGTGTTTTCAATTACAAACACCAACATTAGAAATTTTTTAAAAGGCAAGAATTACAAATTGAAGGTAGGATTTTAATTAGAAATTCGAATTTAAAATTGAACCAACTTACAAGGTACTATATTATGATGTTAAGGATATTAATTCTAACTATTTGGATCTTTACGTGATGTACACTGAAATGATTTTACTCATCCAACTCTTAAACCATTCACTACTAACTAATTCACTGATTCATTCATCTTATCGAACGTTCTAGAAATTAGCCACACAATTTAAAAATGCAAAGAAAATCAAAAGACTTTAACAAAAATGACAATCAACAATCCAAGATGTTTTTTTGATATTTCAATTGATTCAATTCATGAAGGTCGAATTGTTATGGAATTATTCAAAGATGTTGTACCAAAAACTGTCGATAATTTCATTCATTTATGTAAAGGTGATCAAAATATTGATGGTATTCAATTAACTTATAAAAATTCAATTTTTCATCGAGTTATAAAGAATTTTATGCTTCAAGGTGGAGGTATGTTAAATATACTTTGTATAAATGATATTTAGATTTCACGGCTTTTAATGGAACGGGTGGTAAAAGTATTTTTGGTGATAGATTTGATGATGAAAATTTCAATTTAAAACATGATCGTCCTGGTATATTAAGCAGTATCTAAATTATAATATTTGATCTTAGTGGCAAATGCTGGTCCAAATACAAATGGTAGTCAATTCTTTATTACTACAACTCCTACTCCTCATTTAGATGGTAAACATGTTGTTTTTGGAAAAGTTTTAAAAGGAATGAATGTTGTACGTACTATTGAACATTTAGAAAAAGATTCAAATGATTGTCCAAAACAAAAAGTTATCATTACAGATTGTGGAGTATTAAATGAAAATGAAGATGATGGTATTAAAATTCCAACTGATGGTGATATTTATCCAAATTATCTTGAAGATCATGAATTAAAACCTGAAGAACATCCAGAAAAATTCCTTCAATTTGGAATGGAAATTAAATCTATTGGTAATACTCAATTAAAATTGGGTTTAGCTTCCAATGATACTCTTGCTTTTATGAATGCAAGAAAAAAGTATGAAAAAGCAATTAGATATATTGAAGGAATTGATCCAACTCCTCAAGATAACAAAGATCTATCTTATGATTTCAAAAAGAATTTCTTTGCCTTGAAAGTTTCTTGTCTTTCCAATCATTCCATGGCTAGTATCAAATTATCGGATTGGGCTGCTGCTCAAAAATCTGCTCAACGTATTTTGGATGTATCAGACACTTTAAAAACTTACATGTTAACTAATGAAAAGGAACCTTTAAGTGTCTCTGATGCAGATTTGGCTAAATCAATGTATCGATTAGGTTTATGCGCTTTCAAACAATCAGAATTTGATAAGGCAAAGGATATCTTGACAAAAGCTTTGGAATTAGCTCCTGGTGATGGATTAATCGTAAATCTCATGACTGAAATGCAACGTACCATTAAGCTTAAAGAAGCAAAAGAAAAGAAAATGTATCAAAAGATGTTTGCTTAAGCATAATAAACGAAATTAACCCAAATCATAATGTTTTGGACTGTTTTGAGCTGCACTGCAGTTACTTTACACTCATTCAAAACCCGCATTTGGACATTGAAAATGTTTTCTAGTGGTAAAACTAATAAAATGCTCCAACTTAGATCCAAATTCAAAAAATTGTTATGTGAAGACAGTTGTATTGTAAAGTAAATTCCACTCGATAATACAGGAATTTAACGATAAGATTTTTGGTAACGAGCACGAGCACCTGGACCACCGAACTTCTTTGGTTCACAACGACGTGGATCAGCAACTAAGAGAGTACGGTCGTATGCGACAAGGATTTCCTTGATTTCCTTCTTGGAAGCTTCATCAACATCTAATCATAAACAATCATAATCAAAATACATTTTTGGTAAAAAGCAACGAGAGCCTTGGCAAGAGCTTGACGGATGGCATAGATTTGTGATACAGCACCACCACCAGAAACTCTGATACGGATATCAACACCAGCAAAACGTTCCTTTCCTAATAAAAGAATTGGTTCGTAAACTTTAGTCTTAAGAATTTCAGGTTGAACTAAATCAAGTGGGGATCCGTTCAATTTGATAAGACCAGTTCCACGTTTGCAGTGAGCTACAGCGGTAGCAGTTTTCTTACGACCATAAGTTTGAACAGCTTCAGACATGATTCTAATAATGATTAATACTACATTCAAGATAAAAATCAATTCGATTTTAAAGAAAATATCCAGAATAGTGTAACAGAGTTCATTCGACAAGGAAAACGAATTCAGTATACCGACTGCAGATAAATGGATGGATGGATGGATGGATTGATAGATGGTGTGATAAAGTTGTGTCAATTGTCCTCCTTACCTTTGAATGTGAAAAACTACAAAGTTTTGAAAAATAATTTGAATGGCCAACGCCACACCTAGAATGAAGTCACTTAGAAACTATTTATCTTGACAGGCTAGTATTTCATTGTGAATGAGAGACAAATTGAAGGAAGGGCCTTTGATTTCTTTCAATAAATCCAATCAAAGGTGGATTGTAGTAGCAGAGCCAACAGGGCTATCCACAATCCAACAGGCCTATCCCTACGCGATCAATTAAGAGACACTCTGCAATCATAAATAGTCGGTTTGAGATACTCAAAAACATAAATGTACAAGATAATATTAGATGTCTGAATAGATGTATTACAAAGCTTATTTCTTCTTTTGAGCTTCTTCTTCAGCTTTAGCCTTAGCACGAGCATCACGCTTTCCTTTAAGACGCTTATCGGAACGAGCTTTACGGAGAGCAGCATAAGCTTGAAGTTGTGGAGCTCCAGAGATTTTACGGGAAACATCAGTGGAAACAACTTGTTCAACTGGGAAGAGGGCACCCTTAAGTTGTTGGGCAGCAGCAATTTCTTCTGCGGAAGCGTCACCACTCTTTGGTTTACCAGCCTTACGTGGGAAGACAATCAATTTAGATTTGTATTCCTTGAGTCTGAGAACGTTAGCGTTGAGGGATTCAACGGATCGGTTCTTTCTACGGTGATCAACGGAGATACCAATAGTTAAAGCTTCCTTACGACGGATACCAGCTTCCTGAAAAAAAAAATCAGAATGAATTCTAAAAATACCTTGAGTTCTTCAACAGTGAAACCACGACCAGCACGAAGTTTGGTGTTGTACTTGATAGTAGGACAACGGACAGCAGGACGTAAAAGACCGTCAACTGGACGAGGAGCAATTTTAGCAGCCTTCTTGGTTCTATTAAGTCTACGAGTGACTTTCTTTCCAGGTTGGTTGAACCAAGTTTTGACATGAAGTTGCCAGTCCTTTCGGAAATGTTGATTTGGTAATACGTTGTTATGTTTCATTTAGCTAATACAATTAGTATAAAATCAACAATTCCGATGATAAAACAATTCAAATTTAATCCAATAGTTGATTTATATAGTTCAATTTGTGAATGTTAATAAGTTTGTTGATGGATGGATGGATGGGTTCATTACCTTAACGTACGAAATGTGAAAATTTTTAAGACAAATTTCAACTTTGATTCTCCATGTGTGGCGTTACAGAAGACCAAAAATCCAACCATTGAATGAATTAAAAACAACTATTGAACCAGTTACCGAAAATTGTTTTCGTACCAAATACTTGCTTTTCAATAGTTTTACAGACACGCGAATTTAAAAAAAAAAGAATAAATATTTTAATAGAATAGATGGAGTTATTTATATTTGATTAAATGGAACATTATGCAACAATATTGACTCCCATATTCCTTGCTGTACCCATCACTCTTCTACAAATAGATTCTAATTTAACAGACTGTAAAGCTGGATCATTCTGTTTAACTTGTGCAATCGCATATACATGCTTTAATGATAATTCTCCAACATTAACACTTCCTGGTTTTCCTGATCCTTTTTCAATTCCCAATGTTTGTTTAATTAACCAAGAAGTAGGTGGAGTACGAATGAAAAATGAGAATGATTTGTCAGGATTCACTGTTATTCTGGTAGTTACTGGAATACCTTGAACGAATTTCTTTGTTTGATCGTTAAATTGTTTACAAAAATCAATTGCTTTCACACCTTTCTGTCCCAACCTACTATGTTAATGGTTACTATTTACGCTGGGCCAACTGGAGGTGCAGGAGCTGCTTTCCCAGCTGGAATAATTAATTTAATGGTTTGTTTGACTGCTAATGGTTTTGACATGAAAAAAATTTACTAAGAAAAATTAAAAATATATTATATCAATTCTTGGTTGTAACTTTGTTCTTTCCATCTAAATATCGCTTATATGGTGGATTAATTGGTTTTTGAATTGGATCCAAATACTTGTATGATGAATCCTAAACTTAAACTACTATGGGAAATTTACCTCTGGTAATGCGTATGTTTGATCGGCATCAAATCCATTGATATCTCCACAAGCCATAAATGGTACCATCTTCCTATTAGGGCCCAAAAACTCATTAGTTTCGTTGTATTGAAAGTCTAACAGTGGGTCAATCATGGTTGGTTTGTAATCTGCAGGTGGGCAGTAATTTTGACAGAATATAAATGCCTCTACCAAATATCAGAATAGATCAGGAAAGAAAATAAATTGAATGTAAATTAGCAGACTTAAAAGATGTGAGTTACCTATGGAAGAATCTCTGGAAGCCCTTGGTTTACATATCATAACATGCTCAAAAAATGTTTCCAGTTGAGCTACTAATAATGACATATCCTTTCCTCTGAAAATCTTTGCAATAAAATTGCCTCCGTTTCTAATAACATGTGCTGTAATATTGAATGCCTAAAATGAATCATTGCTTATTACTGCCAGTAGCAACTGAGCTTGAATGTACTCGTCCATGTCATGAAGTCCTGTCACATCTGGTGCACCTAAAACAGTTAGGTATGCAAATGAAATGTAATAATCAGTCTGGATAACGTGAATCAAAATATAAGTATATAGGATAGAGGTAAAGACACTTACCATCACAAATAACCAAATCGGCCTTTTCACCGTCAAAGTGACTGATAATTTCACGCGCTGTCGATTCTTTAGTTATATCTCCTTGAATGCAAATCACACCTAACATTATCGAGTGAGTTTTACCATCTAATGGAGCCATTTCCTGTAAATCTACCGCTACAATAATTGCATCCGAATTTCCATTAAATTTCTAAATATAAGTATGAAATTTGAATTAACTTTGCTTAGTACTTGTGACCAAGAACCAGGAGCAGCACATAAATCAACTACACGAGTGACATTATTAAAAATATCATGTTCTTCATCAATTTGTAATAATTTGAAAGCAGAACGAGCTCTCCAACCTTGCTCTTTAGCTAATCTATAGTAGATATCTCTCTACTAATCAGTTGAATGATTCTACCTTATCCTTTGATGTTTTTCCCATTGAATTCTGATTCAAACAACAAAAAATTAATTTTTTCAAATTCAATAATTTTTACCTAAATGTCAAGTGGATTTGGAACAAACGGAGGAAGAGGTAAAACTATAAAGAAATTGACCATTATATAGGAAGATGCTTTCCTTTTTGGCAGGAATTTGCTAAATGTCATGTTCAATCTACCACTTTAGAAGAATGTACAAAACCTTTTGAAGACTACCAGGAATGTTTATTTCATCGAAAAGAGGTTGGTCTATCATCTATCTCATTTGTTTTCTTAGATTGCTCGTTCAACTATCGTTAAAGAAGAATATGAAAAACAACAACGATTGGCTGCTTCTGGAAAGAATTGATTACAATATCAATAAAAAAAATATCACTAAACAATCTACTCATTCATTATACCAGTAAGGTGAGCAATAATCTGGATGGAATTCAATAGTATCTGAGTATTATGAACATTTAAAACGATTGAACAATGATTACTTACAATTAAGGTGTTTTTTTAATATACTCTTTCACTAAATCAAGTACCGCCAGTGTATCCTCTAACGAATCATGTTGTCCCTCTTGAATAAATCTACCAAGTACAGTTTGAGTCAATAACTTTAATGAATAACGATATGGCATCCCAGATGGATGAGGGTACAATGCTGCTGTATCAACTATATTTGAATGTAACAGCTAATTATTTAATTCAGTTATAAATTACACGAATTTGTCTTAAATCATTCTCTAGTCCATGTCCCATTAGAATGGTATCAACATTAGCAATACTTTGGAAATATTCTTGAACTTGTGCCAAATTCATTACATCTGGTCCATTCAAATCACTCTCTTTCACTCCAGAAAACTTGGTATTGTAACATAATATTGGATTATCAGGTTTCACAAACTTATCCAGTATTTTGGTTCCAAAATAGTCTACAATTGTGACCCGTACTAATTCAAACCCTCCGGTAGTATAGCACTAGTATTTAATTTATTGTAAAACTTACCATCTCACAATCAAATGCCAAAACCTTATGTTTTGGATCCGGATTTGTTGATAACGTTTTGAATGGTATCTAAAAATCATTATAAAATTTCATGAAAAGTACCTTTATGTTCAAATCATAATCAAAATCATCTTTAAAAACATGAGGACCAGTTGAACAACCAATGGATCCAAGTTCCCCTTGACAACATGTATGAAATTTTTGACCTTTAATTGACCTTAATCTACCCCAATGATATTGACACTCTTGGATTTTTGGATCAGATTCAGGTGTATACTTTTCATTACATCGATCACAATTTTGATTTGAAGAAGAGTCTAATTTTGAATTATCATTTACAGATTCGATTGTTGGATAATCATAAAGTTTTAACTCATCTGCTGATAGTACTAATGCTTTCAATGTATCATATGGAACTATAAAAAGATTATCATTCACACAATAAAATACCAATATTTTCTTCCACCTTTTGTAACGTCCATTCGCCATCAATCCCAACATCAAAATCATTATTCGCTAATGGTCGACTTCTCAATCTCCTTAGAATCCCCATAGCTAGATTCATGTAAGATTTATCATTGCTAATGGAACAGAGTGCCAATTCTTGTCTGAAAATATTAAAAGAATAGTGATTACTTGGTTGCATGATCATAGGCCAATTCCAATTTATTCAAATTCTGATAAATTCGAACAAACTCTTCATAAAATTTTGATACAGCTTTTTGTCTAGAAATGATCTTAATTTGACTGTCAAAACTCGGTTGAATAATGGGACATGATAATTTCGATGATGGATTGGTAGGATGTCTATTTAAATACACTTTAGTTAATTTTGGCTTGATAGTTGATTCTTGGGTATTTGGAGAATCTAATTTTATTCGTTTTTGTCCATTTGATTCTCTTGGGAATTGAACTTGAATTTTTTGAGATTGCTTATCAATTGATCTCCGTCTAATCATTTCCAAATCCTTTACTCTTCCTTTGATTTCTTTGTCTGTAGATGATGACAATATTGTTTGAGATTTCTTTTGTTCCAATTTGATTGACTTTGTATCCGATTTAAATTCCTGTTGTTCTTTGGATAGAGATTTCCTGATTGATATTGATTTTGATACAGTTGATGTACAAATCGGTGGTGGTTTATCATGACTAAAATGACAAAATATTCCAAGCTGGCAAGTCTTTTTAGGGCAATATATCGCTTCTATAAACAACTTTCCTAAAATTACCTTTGAAATTCATAGAAGGAAACATACTTTATGTTCTTTCTATCACGACTTGATTATGTGGAAAATAAATGGCAAGAATAGAACGCAAGATCTTTAACGCAAAATGGCATTTGACATGCTTAGAATATGAGAATTCTGAAATTAATACAATCTATCATTGACACATTATAAGATGTCAATAACGCGACTGTGTAACTTCTTGGTGTCTCTGATCTACAATAGAGTACCGAATTAGCTCTCAATACATTAGAAATAAGATCTCAATTGTTTTCCTAAGACGATTTTGTTAGAAATGATAATAACTATTTAATAATCAACATATATGAACATGTTCATGGTGGCTAGAATGCTGATTTCTTCTTTATCATCTTCTTCCCAGTGGTAGAGCACATCTTCAGATTCTTCAATGAATCTGTTAGTTTTTTCATTGCATACTTTTCGATACTGTCTTTTGTCACCTTGAGTCTAATTTTTGGTATGGATGCTTTTTTATCGTTCTGGATGATATGTTCTTTGCGCTTCTTTGTAATTTTGCGCTGCTTGCCGTTCTGGGTTTCTTTCCATGGATAAGAACCTTTCTTTGTTTTGATTTTTGGATTTTGATTTGATCTGAATTGATCATAATCAGCTTTCACAAACTTGAACTTGATTTTGAGCTTGTTTGCCTCTCGGAGCTTTGTAACTCTCGGAGAAGTATTCTTGACTACATTGGATAATGTGTCACATAGAATGGTACCAGTAACAAGCGGTGCATCTTCTTGATACATATCAATACTAATTTGCGGTTGTTTCATTTCGCCAGCAATATGAGTAACAGGGACATCCATCACTTCCACCACTGCAGGCATACGTTCAGCGATTTTCAACACAGCGATTGCGGTATCTACTTGAACTCCAGGAACAGAAATGCGAAGGTTTTCAAAGAGGACGCAGATATCATCAATCATTCCATTAATGTCAACTTTAGGAGCAGCATCAATTACAGTAAGCCCAGGAACAGAAATATGAAGGTTTTGCAAGCTGGCACAAATATCATCAATCATTCCGGAAATGTCAACTTCAGCAGAAATATCAATACGATCATCAATTGTATGTCCAGCAGGCGTTAGTGGAGCTTCTTGGATGCCATTAGCGTTGATCATAGGGATCGCTAGTGGTAGATCTTGAGCTTCAGAACACTCCTTCTCAGTCAAAGATATACGAGCTCTCTTGAAGGTTCCATCCACTGCTAGGTAGTTTTTTCCTGGTCTTCCTTCAACGTTTCTGGCCAAGAAGAATGGCTGAAAGGTAGAGACGGTTCGTCCATAGCTTCGGATGCCCATCACCGACTGTTGAAATGGACGTTTGTGGTTTTGAATCATATTTGTAATAAAAACGACGTCTTCGGTAGCATCTGCAAATGGTCGTTTGTAGTTCATTGAAGTAATGAGTAAAGATCTGTTTCAATTGGTCAGTGTTCTTGGACAATCGATAGGGCCCCATCAAATCCTGTTATCGCCTCATAGTTCAAACAAGGCTGGAATCGAAGTAATTGAATTCCATTGCAAGGTATAGTGGTATTGTATGCCAATAAATATCTAATCAGCATTGTATGTAGTACAGTGGTTGAATATGAAGTTATCTGATTTGATGCGAATGCTCTTCTCTACTTGATGCAAATTATAGAACGATACAGTCACCACTACCAAGTTGGGATCCTAATTTTCTTCCTTAAACACGAATTCTCTGGGACTAGTTTGGTTGTTGGGACGATATGAAACATCGGACATTCCACTAATGATAGTTTTTGAAAGTTGGTAAGATGTACTCTAAGACAAATTCCCAAATGACTATCGCAGGTTTGGCCATTGTGATTTACTAGAAGGTCTTTGGCTTAGTTGAAATTGATAAGACAGGAAGCATATTAGGTGGTTTGTCTACCGTTAGTTGATGGATAGTACAAACAAGATAATTTCATGATATTTTTGTTCTGTGTGAAATTGATGGAAAGTGATGGGATGTGTCATTATTTTCTCGAACGCATCCAATATTTTCCAATCTTTGGATGTTGAAGGCTACTTTGCATGTGTCTATTGTTTCTTCACACTACTGTTTGGGCTATTCATTCATTTTCTGAAAAATTACGCGATGTCTGTCATACGACACAACAACACTTAAATGAAAGTCATGAAAAGAAACTGGCACTACTGATTATTATAGATTTTATTTAGTTTATTTCATTGATTCATTTCTGATGAATATATAATGAAACCCCTCAATGAACAAGGAGGCATCAGCTACTTGCTCATTGGAAACATTGGAAATCTAAAATCAAGTTATAGATATGATATCTACCGATATCTGAGATATCGGTTACATTGTTCTTCAAACTCAATCTTTTGAACAGAGACATTATTGCTGATAATCTCACCGTCCTGAGCCAATCGTTATTGTTTACCGTCTTGAACTTCTGGAGTAGTGTACCAAGTAATGAATCCAAGTGATCCTTCACGGAAGTGCTCATGTGCTAATCATTCTACATTATTTCCTAAATTTGATCCCGTTATAGCCTTTATTGGAGAACAATATTTTAGCTTTCTGTACATATTGTTCTCACCTTTCGTATCGAATAACTATTTAAGAATCATGCTATCAAACTAGTAATACTGCTTATTAATACTGTTATTTGGTTTATTTCAGCGATTAATTTCAGATGAATATATTGAAAACTCTTAAATGAACAATTAGGCATCGGTTATACATCCCATTGAAGCATTGGAGGTCTAAAACAAGTTAATTGATAGAAGTTACATTTTTGATAAACTTCCACAAAGTTCCACTAGTTGCTTTATATGGAGGCATAACCCATTTCTCCTTTCGTTGTCTAAGAATCTCTTCGGAGACTTCCAATTCAATCGTTTGAACAGATGCATCAATGCTGATAATATCACCATTCTGAACTAATGCTATTGGCCCACCTTCTTGAGCTTCTGGAGTAATATGGCCAATAATGAATCCATGTGATCCTCCACTGAATCTTCCATCTGTTAATAATGCTACGTCATTTCCCAAACCGGCTCCCATTATAGCACTGGTTGGGGTTACTAAGGTAATTAAGTTTTTAACTAAACATACACATTTCAGGCATTCCAGGACCACCTTTTGGACCTTCATATCGAATAACGATTACTTGTCCTTTCTGTATTAAACCATCTTCAAGAGCTTTTAGCATATCTTCTTCACAATCAAATACATTAGCAGGACCAGAGAATTTCAATCCTTCTTTACCAGTAATTTTAGCAACAGAACCTAAAGGTGCTAAAGATCCTTTCAAAATTTGTAAATGTCCACTAGGCTTGATTGGATTTGATAAAGGCATGATGATTTTCTGTCCAGCTTTGAGGTCTGGCAATTCAGATAAGTTTTCCGCCATAGTTTTTCCAGTAACAGTTAGAGTATCACCATGGATCAACCCTTCTTTTAGCAAGTACTTTAACACAGCCGGAGTCCCACCAACATGATGAAGATCTTCCATAACGTATTTTCCACTACTTGTCAATAAATTAATTGCAATACCTAGGCTTTAAATCAGCGATGAATGGGGTTTTATCACTGAATTCTTGGAAGTCATCCAGAGTCAGCGGCACTCCGATTGCTCGTGACATGGCGATCAGATGAAGAACAGCATTTGTGCTTCCTAAACTCCGCTAAGCATGAGAATTATACCTCCAGTAGCCATAAGCAGAACCAACGCATTTTCAAATGCCTTTTTGGTCATAATATCACTTGGTTTGATATCCCTTTCCAATAAAACCTTAATTGCTTCTCCAGCTTTACGACATTCAAGTTCTTTTAAAGGATCTTCGGCAGGTGTAGAACTTGAATAAGGTAATGCCATTCCCAATGCCTCGATACAACTAGCCACTAAAAGATAAGTCCGGCTAAAAAACAAACTTGTATTTGCCGTGTACATTCCTCCACAAGCTCCGGCGCCAGGGCATGCATTTTGAATAATATCTAGCCTAAGAAAGTCAATAAAAAGAATGAAAAATTGTCGGATATTTTAAAAAAGACCTGTATATAATTGGAATTGAAATAAGACAATGTTTCTTTGGTAACAAGTAAGGTTATGGCATACCTTTCTTCTTCTGTAATTTTTCCAGATAGAGATTCTCCATAAGATTGAAAAGCCGAAACAACATCCAGAGGTTGATTATTGCAAGATTTTCCAGCACGAATAGTACCACCATACACCATAAGTGCTGGGCGATTTACTCTTGCCATGGCAATGAGGCAGCCTGGCATGTTTTTATCACATCCAGGAATAGAAATATTGGCATCGTACCATTGTCCACCCATGACCTAGAAATAAATAAAGAATACATATACTGTTTCAATAGAGTCTGCAATAATTTCTCTTGACTATTCAACGATCAAAATAAACGAAATAGGTACCTATAGCAAATAGTTAGATCACTAGAAAAACCTGTAAGGAGTATGACATGCCAGAAGTTCCCATGGAAATTCCATCTGAGACACCGATAGTGTTAAAGCGAAAACCAACCAAGCCAGCATCTTTAACACCCGATTTAACCTTGTTAGCTAGATCAAGCAGGTGCATATTACAAGGATTGCCTTCATACCATCTATAAGATGAGAAAGAGAGTGAATTCATACACAGAAGCAATGCCTACTTGCGGTGATTTCAGATCCTTTAATTTCAAGCCAGTAGCAAGCAACATTGCTTGAGAAGCCCCTTGACTCTTTGGTTCAGTGATAGTTCTTGAGAATTTGTTTGTAGTAGAATATAATTGAATGGATGACGTTGAGAAAGTCTTTGTATAATTACTTAGAAGGAGTTGCTTTGAAGCATGACAGCGATTCAACTTGATCATTTTCTGATTCAATAATTAAAAAAGAAAGAATTAACCGAAGATGAGATTAAGATTTAGATGTCCATCAGTAACCCTAGCAAAAAGGGTTGAATCAGATATTTGAAACGCTGAATGATTCGATGGTAGTATACGAATGAATACTTGAATTGTTTATTGTATCGAAGAGTTCATGTTGTGTCCATTCATCCATCTTGCACAATCGCGTTAAATTTTGCTAAATGGCCCAAAATGAAGTATGAGGATATATTAGCTTTCTTATCAGCCTTGAGGAAATTTAATGTAAGTTTAAGGCAAAGATCTGACAAAATATCTTATATTTGGCTAACTTCATAAACTCAACTTACAACATATCAAGCCTTGAAGGCTGATTCAACATGAACTGCTTTACGACAATGTATTCAGATGACCCATTTAAAAGAATGATAAGACATCCAACTTGTAACATAATCTTCGATTCAAAATGAACGGAAACGCGAACTTGAACACGGATTGGTTGTAGTTCATAGTTGCAATCTGTAGTAACTTGACTTCTTCACTTGTTGGAATTACAGAAAATAAAAATCTATTGTGATAGATTGAATATCACCAATATCTAATTTAACATTGCCCTGTTAGTGTTAGAATGTTAGACAGACAGTTAGTTACAAAGAAACTGTATTCATATGATAATGCTGAGAATTGTAGTGCTTGAATCAGTACAATTTTATCGGAAACGGTTTTAAAAACTGTATTGATAATTCTCTGTTCTTGGTTGTTTTGAATCGTTTAAATATTGCTAATCGATTCGTGAATCTGCATCTTTCTCAAAGTAAAAGCTCATAATTCTTTCCATGATATTCAATTTTAATTTGTTTTATCTATTTTAATGATCTACTGTCTATCCCTAATTCATAATGTAACACAAATCAATGATCCCCGGTTTTTTCTTAGATTCAATGTTTTTCAAAACCGATCATAGTTCAGCATTGACTTTATATTGAACAAATATGACAACTTGATCAAAAACCCAAACCATAATACGTGTATCATATGAAGAGCGCCAATTAGTTTCATGATGGAATTTTTACTTTACCACAAAAAAAAATGTCAGGCAATGATACTCACATTTCTACAACACCCTCTTCTCGCACACTTGATTTCCCAATGGTTTCTGTGGACGCAATCATTAGTTCAGACAGTACAAAAATCAAAACAATAGTTGCTGACTTTTACTGTGGTGGTTCTCTACGAATGTTGTTTGCTCAAATCAGACCTACACAATCTGGAAGATTGTTAGCAACAGTGCAGGGCTATTCTAACCTAGTGAGATCTTCCCAGCCGTGCATTAAGGGTTTACTCGCTGCTTATGACGTTGCCATTGTGTGGGGTGAAGAGAGTCTTGTTGATGATGACAATAGACTCTCTTCAGTCACCATTGAAAATACACCAGCGGAACTGACGCCATCTATAAAGATTCTAGAAAAGCATTTTGATGAAATATACATTGGTGGTTCTATTACAACTGAAGACATTATGGAAATTTTCAAAGACGAATTGGCAAAGTGGACAATTGCCACTCCAGGCTTTGGTGTTCCAAACGGATGGATTCCACCTGTCAAAGACAAACATATTTATCTCAAGTATGATGAAGATCGATATGTTCTTGAAGTCTCTAGTATTCAGTGTATGGAAACGTTGAAAAAGGCAGTGAGCGAGAAAATTCGGGTTCCTCACCCAATCAAGTGTTTGTATCTCAGAAAGGATAATTACATTATCGTTGTTACTGATGTCAAAGACTTGCAGGAAGGATACTTGTATTATGCTTTGACAGTCAATGATGAGCTTCCCAAAAAAGAAACTTTCAGTCATTCAATGGAGGAATTCTTTGAAAAGCTCAAGAAGGAAGAAGACCTTGAGGACGAGGATATTCTGACTATTAAGGAATGTTTTGGAAGGGAAGGAATAAAGTTTAAGCAGCTCATGTATTCTGGAGATCTGGCTATTACTGACGAGAATCTGAAGGAATACGGCATTGCTCAGGGAGGACTACGAACAGCTATTCTTGCGGTTATAAAACGAAACATTCAATAATGACTATGAGAGATTTATTTCATCATATTGAGTGAATGAAAGCCAATTTGAGTAAGCATCAGATTTAGAACATGACAATGAACTGATTGGTTGAACACAGTTGATGTCGCGTAGAGTTGTAATTTGGTACATCCAGTGGGCTTTGCGGTAGATATTATTGAATGGATATTAATTGGAGAGCTGGGATACTAATTAATTCGGATTCTGTATTTATAAATTAAAATACTTTTACTGAACCTATCTTAAACCTTGATACTGATCAATAAGTTGAGAAAATAGATAGATGTACCAATCCAACTACTCAAGCAATAGTCCCTTTAATAAACAAAACAGCAAGTTAAAATCCATTAGATTCAAATTCAGATTCCTTCAAGTTCAAGATCCATCCAATCATTGAATTTCAATATTTTTGTACAACTTTTCTTAATGAACAATTCCACCATTACCACCAATACTTCATCCATTACTACTGATAGACCACTTTCATTCTCATTCTCACTCAAGTTGAAAGATTCGAATTTAGTGACAATTGAATATGAGGTATACTATAAATTCATTAAATGTAGTCACCTCATCCATTCTTTACCAACAATAAACATACAATTTCAAGATCATTGGATGAATTCCTAGCTTTGGTATTTGAGAATATAATAACTCATCATAGTCAACTTATTTCACAAAATCATACCCACAACATATCATACCACCTATTATCAATACAAATAATCCATTATTATTTGCAACTTATACAACTCAATATTTGGAATTTATATCCAATCATCCTATTTTACCATTCACCAAAGGTTTTAAAATATTTTTAGAATCTGAATTCTCTTTTGTTCCTCCAACTTCACCCAATTTAATCAAGAAATCAAAATCATTCTTTTCTTTGATTGAACCTACTACTAAAGATATTGATGTTTATTTTGATTTAGCAAAGGTTTGGGTTTTTTTTTGTTGATTGATGTAGATGGATTTACAATCTTTACATCATCATGTTGCTGCAATTGGTAAAAATAATGAAAAGATTGGGAATACTACTAAAGGTTCATTGATCAATCTTTAAAATTTAATTTTTTAGGTATTAAAGTTGATATTTATCATAGGTTCATTATTAGTTTTTTATATTTTAATGAATAGGTATTTTGATGTATTTATTTGATATACAAATTAGGTTTCATCAGGATATTTAATATTTAGAATTGACAAAATGTTATGCTGAAGTAGCATCAAAATCAAAAGATTTATCAACATTAGTGTAATTCCAAAATATGATTGATGAATAGAGATTGGGTACCATTAGCTAGACTTTATCATCTCGATTGTGATCTAATGGGCAAAAGTGTATTCATAAAAAATCAATTTAATCATCATTAGAGTACTTTTCGATTACATACCTTCAATGATCAATGTGTATATATCTTGCAAGGTTTTTATTTTTCAATTCACGTTATTTATTTTCGATATAGGTTCTATGTTGGCACAAGTATTTATAATTTTTTTTTTTTTTGATGTTGGTAGAATGCTTTGGATTATCGATTGACGACATTAACATCTTATGAAAGTGCTTGTCGATCTACTCAGAAACGATTGACGGCTATGGAAAAGTTGAGAGCTTCGAAATCCATTCCACAAGATAAGGTATTTTCAAATCAACATTCATACCACTTCATTTATCGATAATGACACCATCCATATTTTCATGATCAACATGTTTTTTCAAAGTATCACCATATATGTATATGACTGATGAATGATTTTGGGTTTTGAAACCACACCATCAATGAAACCAAATCAAATAACGATGAATGGTATTGATTTTGATATAGGTGGATTCGGCATTGGAAGAAATGGCCGTGATCAAACGTATTGAAGAAGATGCTCGAGATTTATTCAAAAAAACAAGTGATACGTTAAGACATGAATTTGATGCATATCGAATTCAACGAAATTTATTTTTGGAATCCATGTTGGATAATTATGTGGATGAAATGAAAACTAGTGCGATACAATTGGAATCTTTTTTAAGATTAATTGATTAATTGAATTGTAATTTTCATGATTGGAAATATAATTTGAAATTTAGTATCTAGAATTTTTTTTGAAAAAATATGGGTTTTTTTTTATTACAAGTTATTCAGCTTCTTGTTCATTATCTTGTTCACCTTGCATTGGTTCATCATGATCATCAAAAGCATCTGAATCTTCTTCCATTAGATCTGAAAAATCTTCTTGATCAAAATCAATTTCATCTTCTTCAATTTGTTCTGATTTTTGATCTTTATTCAATTTTTTGGTTTTTTCTAATAATTCTTTCTTGGCTTTGACATTACGTTCTTGTTCAGCTCTACGTCTTGCCTTTTCTTCTTTTTCGGTTTCTTTTCGTTTACTCAATTCTTCAATTTCTTTCTTATCTTTGGTTTCTATAATATTAATGGTTACAATTTACTAAAAGCATGATAAATCACTTCTCCACCACATAATCCATCTTCAATTTTAATTAATTGAAGTTCTAATCGTGGTCCAAGTTCAAATAATTTAATGGCTCTTTTTTGACTGGAATCATCTTTTCCAATTTGAATTGTTGATTCGGGACCATCTTCTACATCACTTTCGGATGCAAAAGCTCCTCTAATAATGTTAGCGTATATGTTGATGATCAATATGAGTGCATTAGTGGAATGAATTGGATTTGAGTTTACAAGTGAGATATGAATTCAAGCATGAGATATTGGACACAAGTTGGATATGAGTGAATAAATGAGATATGTTTGATTGGAGTCAATTAAATTGTTATATGAGTGCATAAGTGAGAAAGATTGGATAAAAATCCATAAAAGAGACAAGATACCTTAAGATGAAATCAGATATATCTTCAAATCCTCTTAAATCAGGAACTTTGGTATGAATAATAGCTTTAACTGATTTGCTAAGTCCCAATTGTTTGATTGTAATTTTATAATGTCTCATTTCAATCAAATTTGTTTCCGTATTATAATTAAATAAAATCACTCTTCTAGCATCTGATAATTTCATCTAAAAAAACAATCAGTCAATTCATCAAGAAAAAAAGAATAGTATTCAATATTTCTAAAGTAACAAAGAAATTTACCTTTGTGACTTTGATGGATGGAAACATATTCTGAAGCATGGTGGCCAACAATACAACATGTTTAGCAGAATCCCCAAAATTATTTAATACTACCAATGGAGGAGTTAAAAATTCATGACCAGGAGATTTAGGATTTTTTTGTAATTTAAACACATCTTTTGATAATACATAAGATTGAACATGAAAAGTTAGAGTAGGACCACGAGGGATTTTTCCAATTCGTAAATTCACACCACCATTTGAAGATTTTGAGAATACCATTAGATGAGTGACCATCAATTGACCGGCAATCATTAAAAAATCTTTAATTTTATTTCCTCGACGTTCCTAAGAATGAATATATATTTTTTTAGATATACTTTTAGATTTGTAGCAGTATTTGGTTCCATTAATCTTCTCATATCTTTGATGAGAGTGACAACCGAAGGGGACACATTTCCAGATTTGATTACAAACGAACGAGGGATAGTTGTATCGGGGATCAATTTAACATGAGTTTTTTTACTCTAATTTGAATTAGTTTTGATTTGTATTTTATTATTGATTGTATTAGTATATTTGATAGTGAAATGAATTGATGATGAATGAATTGAATTACTTTTTTTCTACCCTTTGCCATTGATGAGTTTAAAAAAAAAAGAAAAAAAAAAATTAAAAAGAAAAAAGGATAGCAGACTAATGTTTTTGTATCTTAATTATGAGTGAACCTATGCACTGTTACTCAACATGCTAACACAATGTCATGGAGTTGTCCATACTAAGAGTACTCTTATGTAACTTTTCATTAGATTGGTAGAAAAAGTTTTTTTCAAAAATGTCATCTGAAGATGGTGAAATTACTGATGATGAATTAATTATATCAAATGGATCTACAAATATAAAAGACGTATTCAATAATGATATACAAAATGAATCTGAAAATATAAAAGAAGTATTCAATAATGATAGTACAAATATTGAAATGGGAGAGGTTATTCAATCTTATTTATTAATTCAAAGTGGGATGATACTGAATTAATTGAAACTTGGAATTTAGCTTTAAAAGAATACAATGTATCAACGCTATATTAATTACATTAGAAACATTTCTCTATCGATCCAAAAATAAGACAAAAATCAAAACAAACTAAAACTTCAAATTTAAAACATCAATTAAATGATTATATAAATTCAAATCAATCAAAAATTAATCAAACTGACAAAATTAAAGATGAAAAACCAACTCAAAATCTAAAGAGGAAACATAGTGAGGATGACAATTCTATAAAAGATAAAGTTCAATTGAATAATCATGTTAAAGTAACGGAAAACATTATTCCAAAAGTACAAGATATGAAAAAAGATTCAAACAATCAACCAGAACTAGTCAATAATGAACCAAATAGTCAATCTAATGTATATATAGTGGTATTCATTGTAGTTTGCTCCTGTACAGTTTAATATCCTTCCTATTTTGAAACCAGAGACGCGTCAAACATGTCACTCTTGTGATGAAAAACAGACAACAGAAGGTAAATGAATCATGAGTTATTAATTTTTTGTAGATGAGAAATTACAAGACAAGATCATGAAGAGTTACTATGAAGGGTATCGAGCAGGTAAAGAAGGACATTCAAGTGAGTGATATTTTTTGTTAATGTATAGGGAAGCATTATGATGATTTATTTATTCAAGCCTGGTATGAAGCAGGATATCAAACTTCTCTACAATAAATAAATATAGTTTACATTTCTTTTTTTATTTTGTGATTTGTTGATTTAATTTAGCTTTTTCTTCTAATTTTTTTTTGATAGCAGCAGCATCTCTAACTTTTATTAATTTTTTGATATTAAAACCTTTCTCTTCTTTGAGTTAACCTAGTAGTTAATTTTTTTTGATTTTACGATAAACCATCATCATTTTTTTTTTGATTATTATTTTTTTTTTGATTTTTTAATCTAGCAAGTTCTCTTTGATTTCCTCTGGTCATTTGTTTTTGAAGTGTTGTTGTAAAAAAGTGTTAGGGTTACTTTAGTAGTTAGGGTTATTTTATGAGTGGTAGGGTTACAAGTGAGTGTTAGGGTTACGTTTTGTTAGGGTTATTTTACTAGTAGTAACATCAGTAATTAGGGTTATTTATGAGTTAGGGTTACTTTTGTTAGGGTTATTTATGTTAGGGTTATTAATTTTGTAGTTGTTTTTTACGATAGAACAAAAAGTGAATGGGTGCTACTGGAGAGCATAGTATTACTTGCATAAGCTTCCCTTATAATATCACTCGTTATGATACGGATGAAGATAATCTAGATGATAAAGTATCTTCTATAATGGCTACCTTATGTGATAAAGTATTCAAATTAAAAAAACTAAATTATAAAGTTAGCTATCACTCACAAATGCAAAATAGTATTCAAATTATTAGATTCAAAACCTTGTACTCATCACGCTTACTATTCTTACTCAATATCAATCATTGGGCCTTTTCATCTGGTATTAGCTTCAAAATCAGATTTATTATCTTCAAACCCTTCTCAAGTACATTTAATCACAAATTAAATATTAGCATATAATCACCCTAAAAGCTATTCGAAATTGTATCCTGGATCATAATGGTTTAATTAAACTCATCGCTAAACTAAAACTTGACAATATAAAATCTATTACAAATACTCAAATCACTCTAGTAAACGGAAATACCGATTCTACCGATACTCATTTACCACTACTCATCGATATCGAAATTGTAGGTCATTTAGAAGCTACTGAAAAAGCGAGACTCTTATGTTTAACTCTCTTTGATGAATTGGTACAAAATCATTTCTCATCAATTGTAGTTTGGATTACAAGTATCTTCTTTGGAATTAAACCCAAACTTACATTATATCTTGGCTGGTCGAAAACGCGTTGAATTACTAAATATTATGCAAGAACACTCTACTAATATCTATTTACCCATCCCTTTCTCCATTTCTTCTTCATCCGATGATTTTTATCAAAAAACGGTTTATATCACTGGAAACCCTGATAATATTGCAAAAACTGCTGATAGATTAACCACTTTGGCTGCAGATATCGTATCCCTATTTATCTAATCTTTAGCTTCCAAATATCATCTCAAAACATGTTCCTTGTTTACCACGAAAATTGGAATGGCTCTTTACCAGACGGAAAAATGAAATTAGGAAAATTATGGCCGATAATGCTGTTTGTTTTACATACCCGGATTTTGCTAATAACCCAAACCTCATTCATGTCCTTGGATTGCATCTTCACCTCATCGAACGTGCCATTCGCTCCATCAAACGACTGGTAAGACTGACTTTTTTTTCATTGTTTTCTAAAACTTTACAACTATAACAATTCATTCATGTCAATGTTTCAAAACATATTTCATGATCCAAAACTATCAAACACTAAGAGTGTTTAATTCTTGATATTATCGTAAACAAACACTAAAGTGTTTAATTCATGAAAACATCGAATACATCAAACACTAAAAGTGTCTAATTCATAAAATTATTAAAAGTTGTCAAACACTAAAAGTATTTGTGTTTATTCATCAAAAACTTGTGCATAAAATCATGATTTAAATCATCAACGATGTTACTGTTTCTTGATAAGCACTCAAAGTGTTTAATTTTGACATAACAAAAAATCATGATAACCTTGATCGATAATACTGCCTTTTTACTATATTAAAAATAACTAACAATCAGGTGTGTGATTTTTATGTGGCTAGTATACAGGCTGCAACACTCATTGACAGTTCAGAGAGTTTTATAAGGTGGTGCAATGAGCTGAATCCAGCCCTCACAGGAGCTTGTATGTCAGGTTCCGACATGGTCATTTATAGAAACATTATTGAAATTTATGGAATTGATACCCAAATCAAAAAAGCATACCAAGATTTGACAAGTGCCGATTCTGTCAAAATACGAGATACCAAAATACAATTAGAGCTCAGTGTTGAACATCGTGACTTTATCAATGGAAAAAAGAATGGTAAAATAAATCGAATTACCAAAACATCTGGATGTCGATTGGTATTCCAAGAAAATGAACCCTATAATATGATGATTGATTTATACTCTGCACAACCTTCTTGTCTCTTATTAGGTGTCTCTATGCTTGAAGAAGAATTACCTGCCGAAATGTCATTTCATATCCCAGAAACCTTTCATAAACGTATCATTGGAGTAGGAGGTAAAAACATTCAAAAAATTATGAAACGGTTTGGAGTCTATGTGAAATTCTCAAATATGGAAGAATATGCAATGTTGGGTGGATATTATGAAAATGCAGATAATGTCATTTGTCGAACACCTTCGAAAAATTCCATCAATTTAAAGGATTTGAAAGCTTCAATAGTTGAAGCTGTTAATGCAACTGATTTATTGGAAGAAATTGATCATATTGATTTCCCAAGACAATTATTACATTATCTATATGGTGATAATGGTGTGAATATCAAGACAATAGAGATGGAGTATAAGGTGCGAGTTACGTTGCCAGATACTGAGTCTGGGTCAGATACCATTCAGATTGAAGGGCCCGAATCAGGTCTTGAACCGGCCATTGAACAAATCAAAGTATTTTTATTTTAGTATTGATAATTTTAGAATTTTATTCCCTTTGTTTCTGATTTTCCAGCACCAGGAACTCCAGCCATGATCAATTTATTGCAATCACAAGAATTTGCAGATGTCAAGATGGCATTGAAAGATGAGTATGATATTGATTTGTTTGTTTCGGATGTGATGGAAGGTGATATCCCAGTTGATTTTTCATTCTTTTTTGTTCGATCAATTGATTTATCGGCTGCTCTACTAGAAGAAGCCAAGAATTTGATTTTGAATTTGTTTACTCAACAACAGGTTTAAATATTTAATTAGTTGATGGTAGGTTCCTTATGGATTGGTTTCACGATCGGAATCTTATGCGAATTTGAATTCGCATGCACCTCCATATGATTCATTTCAACATTTCAATAGTAAATTAATTGCTTCTGTAACCAGTGGTAATTGTATTTATTTCGTTAATGATTGATAGAAAATAACAATGAAAGTCGAGGGAATTTGGGAATGTTTTCCAATACTTCGAATCAATCTTCTGTCACTAATATCCGACATTTGTTTGATGAGGTATCGATTAATTCGGTACCACCTGGATTGCATCGAACAGCTTCTGGACCTGATTTTACTCAAACCACACCGAATTCGATTATTGGGCGGTCTAATCAAACCAACATGGTAAGATTCTTTGTGGTTGATTGTTGTAGCGTCATCCGTTATCGGAGCAGACTGAGTTTAGCCGGGTGCATCGACCACCCATTGGTGATTTTTCGTTATTGGGTCCAGCCAAGAGTGTTTCCATGACGGATATTTTGCAAGGCAACCAATCCAATTCTTCCATTGGGTTTCCTGAACCGTTTGGGTACCGTAGTAACGCTTGGGGAAGTGGACCGTTTAGTAAAAGTTTATCTAGCAATGCCATCTTATCTGAAGTATATTTTTTCTAGTATTTTAATGATTAGAACTCTAAACCACCTATCCGAACAGGTTCTTATTTATTAAATGTACAACGATCTACTCAAAATTCTGGTTTGATTTTGGTTTGTTTTGACTTTATAGATTATCCTACCAGTCCAACCGATATTGAGATTGACCAAAAAATGGAAGATCAAGTACAAGCACTTGATGAGCATAATTCTGATGATACCGAACGTAAGTAAATTATAAAGATAATATTTTTTTAGGAATAGCCAAAGTATTAAAATCCATTGACCATTCCAAATACCTCCCATTATTCATTGAACATGAAATTGATTACCAAACCTTTCTAACGCTCGAAGACGGCGATTTGAAAGAATTGGGGATGAAGGCTTTGGGATCCCGAAAAAAGTTATTAACGGTTATTAAACAATTGGGGGATAAACCTAAATTGGCAAAATCTTCTCCTGAACAACATACCAACGATTTTGGACTCTAGTTTCTAACTCTCTAGTCTTTTATTTTTTTTTCGTATACCTCTATTTTGTATACCATTTCTTTCCCTTACCAATAAAAATTGTATACTTTTTTATTTTTCAAGTGACCAGAAACTTTTGTGTACAACTGACTTTAGTTTTTTGATTAGAATCTTTTGATGTTTGATTATGAAAAAAATTGGGGTCATAAACATCCGAGCGGTGATATAAATGACTATGGAGTCAAAAGTTTCATTGTTTCTTTTTTTAAAAAAAATGGGATTGATCTTTAATACGATCGTATGGTTAATATTTGGAATTTTAATACCATTCCTATACTTTAAACAAAGAGTAGGTCGACAAATGACTTATGAATTGGGTGAAGCAACAGAAACTGATGGTCGACCTCGTCGAATGTTTTCAAATAAAGGTCAACCATTAGTAACCATTCCACATCCAACCGTCAAAACTCTTTATGATATTCTATTATATGGTTGTCGTGTCTTTCCTGCTTCTCAACATCTATTTGGTGATCGTGAATTACGTAATATTGTTGAAGAAACTAAAGATGTTACTAAAACTGTTAATGGTGTTGAAACTACTGAAAAGAAAACTTGGAAATATTTTGATTTGGGACCTTATCGTTGGATTAGTAATTGATTTTATTGATTTGATTTTTTTAGCATATCGTGATGCAAAGGAAATAACGACTGCTATTGGTGCTGGTTTAGTTAAATTGGGGTTGAAGAAGAATGATAAACTTACCATCTTTGCTTCTACCAGGTAAAATCATTCAAGTTGAACTTTATAATTTCAATCTACATTTTTATTTTTATCTAATTGAATCATTATATTAATATTTGTAGCAAGGAATGGATGTTGATGACTTATGGGTGTTACTCACAAGGAAAGGTCATCACCACTGCTTATGACAATTTGGGTGTTGATGCCTTAATTTTCTCTGTAAATGAATCAGAAGCAACAGCCATGTTTACTCAATCCGATTTATTTAATGTTGTCAAAGAAATTGGAACAAAATGTCCAACTTTGAAACATATCATTTATAAAGGTTCACCTTCAGAAACTGTTTTGGCAGATGTTAAAAAAGTTGTACCACATTTCAATTTTGTTTCGTTTGATGAATTACAAAAGGTTGGAAAGGATCATCCTGTAGCACCTAATCCACCTTCTCCAGATGATTTATGTTGTATCATGTATACTTCTGGTTCTACTGGAAACCCTAAAGGAGTCATGTTGTCACATAAAAATTTGATTGCATCTTGTAATATTAGGTTTCATTAATATTTTCATAGTGGCCGGTGCTAAAGTTATCGTGGATGGTTTGGTAGAAGCTGGTGATGTCTACCTTGCTTATCTACCATTAGCTCACGTTTTGGAATTTTTGCTTGAAAATATCTTGGTGTTTATTGGTATTCCATTAGGTTATGGTTCCACTAGATCATTGACGGATGCTTCTTGTCGAAATTGCAAAGGTGATTTACGTGAGTTACGTCCATCTGTTATGGCTGGAGTACCTGCTGTTTGGGAAACTATTAGAAAGGTAATCTCAAGTGTTTAATATTCTTTAGGGTGTTTTATCAAAGTTATCTGAAGCAAATCCAACCCAACAAAAAGTGTTCCATTTGGCATATCAATTGAAAAAACATCTTATTAATCTCGGTTTACCTCATTCTTTTATGGATAAGATTGTTTTCAAGAAGATTTCGGATAATACCGGTGGTCGTTTGAGAGTTGCGCTTTCTGGTGGTGCTCCAATGGCCCCAGAAACTCAGGAATTTTTAACTGTAACACTTTGTCATATTGTGCAAGGTATTTTTTTGCATGTACTGAAACAATTTAGGTTATGGAATGACTGAAAGTTGTGGATTTATTGCGGTACAAGGATTGTCTGATAAGGGGATCCTTGGTGTCGTTGGAACTCCTTCTCCTGCCTGTGAAGTTAAATTGGTTGCCACCAACAATTACAATCCAAACCCAACTAATGGTAAGAAACCACAAGGTGAAGTTTGGGTTAGAGGTGAGTGAATTTAACGCTAAAGAATAGGTGATAATATGATGTCTGGTTACTACAAGCAAGAGAAAGTAACAGCCGAGAGTTTTGGACCTGATAATTGGTTTATGACCGGAGATATTGGTGAATGGAATGAAGATGGAACTTTATCAATCATTGACCGTAAAAAGAATTTGGTTAAATTGTCTCATGGAGAATACGTTGCTTTGGAAAAGCTTGAATCTCAATACAAAACTTCAAAATTAATTTTGAATATGGTTGTTCATGCAGATTCTTTACAATCTTACATTGTCGCTTTAATCACCGTTAATCCAAAAGAAATGGAAAACTTGATGAACACTTTAGGCATTCAAACCACTGACTATAGCCATCCTAAACTTGTTGAAGCATTTGGAAAGAATCTGCTCCAATGTGCTAAAAATGGTGGTTTAAAGAGTGCTGAAGTACTCAAGGTATTCACTCTTGTGCATGATGAATGGACCGCCGAAAATGGTTTCTTGACGGCTGCACAAAAAATTAAACGTAAAGAAATTTTAGCACACTATAAGAGTGATGTTGACCGTATGTATGGCAAGAAATAACTTTATTGTTTTTGATTTTCAATAAACTTGCCATTTAGCTTCAAATTATACTGCTTCTTCATCCATTAGTACATACTCTCTCGTGCTATAGCCAAATTTAAGGACATCTCCTGTTAATAATTCATAATATCTTGAATGGGGTATTTTCTTCTTGTTGACAAAGGTACCATTGGCTGATTCCAAATCAATTATATATAACCTGAATACTGTAAGAATCGCAATAGATTTACCTATTTAAATGTTAAAATATGTTGCTTCATTACTTTATGTGTTTTGTAGATTCACCAAATTCATCCTTTTGGATAACTTGACGATACTGAAGAACTGCATGTTGAGATGATATTGATCCATGATCCATCGGGATATCTGCAACTTTTCGTTCTCTTCCGATTAAATATGCAGATTGTCGATGAATTGGTAAGACATCTATCGTTAGTCTTTGATTCATACCCAATTGTTTATCATCCTTGAACACATACAATCGATATTTTTTAGTAGACTTTCTAGTCTCACTTGGCTCTGCATATTTCAACAAGATACCATTGAAAACATTTTGGTCCATTCCCAATGCTCCAGATGTGTTATAATTTGGTAATTCTTTTCTACAAATATCAGTAAATATCAGAGTTAATACGGTGGTTCTTCTTCACTATTTTCTTCATCTGATTTTACTGGTCTTTGTCCATTTCTTTCCTCTCTCACTTTTGGACCTCGTTCTTTTTTCCTTTCTTCACTATATTTCTCAATTCGGTCATGCGATCGATTTCGCTTTTGTTCTCTTCTACTAGGTGAACGACTGGACTCTCTCCTTGTTCTAGAACTAGAATCTTCTCGAAGTTTCTTTGTCGGAAAATTCTTGTTCATGTTGACTTTTTTGAAGTGAAATTTTCACCTTCAGAATTTTAGCTTTTGTAATGAAAGATTACTACAAAATTCTTAACATAGCTACTGATGCTAGCCCTTCGGAAATTAAGCGAGGTAGATTAGATATGTTTGATATTTAGGTATAAATTATCAAATGGTTTATCAATTTAGCATATAGAAATTTAGCATTGAAATTCCAGTACGTGTAAAGTTATTCTTAAAGTTAGTCCAGATAAGAATTCTCATCCAGATGCAGAACAACATTTCAAAGATGCCTGTGAAGCGTATGAAGTTTTGTCAGAACGTAAATCTTATGAATTTAACCGTGTGTAGCAAAGAAGAGAGAATCCTATGACAACTCTTTAAAGTATGGTCAACATAATACCGACTGGGATTACTTTCCTTCTGGTTTTCATTCGGAAATCTTTAGGTTTGAATTATTTTCCAATGATACTTAGGAATTTCTTTGGATCTTCAAATCGTAGAGGGAGGTATGTATGGATTATTAATTCAACAAAGCAATTCATTTGGGTTTGATCCATTCGATGATCCATTTTTTCAGAACCCAGCTAGAACTCGAAGTTCATTCTTCGATACCAGATTTGACAGTGTGTTTGATGACCCATTTTTCACATCTGCACAACATCACAATCATTCATCAACAACTCAATACTCCAATAGATCAAATGGTGGGGTCACAAGTCGGTCAACAGTAACAACAATTCAAAATGGAGTTCGAAAGACAGTTACGAAAGAGACAATCAATGGTGTCACGACTGTGAAGACAGAAACAACTGATCAGAATGGAAATCGATCAGTAAACTTGATAACTCTATGAATTTGAATATATTTTTGCAACACAACAGATTATCATTAATGGTTTAAGTTTGAGTAAATTGGAACTTTTCTTTGAGGTTCGATTGGAGCAATTGCCTTTGGTGGAGGAGGGGCAGCAACATCTCCTACAATTCCTACCGATGTTCTTCTCTTTTCCACACCAGTTACTGATTCTCTAGGGGTTTTATTTGGGGTAGTGGGTTGACTATGCTGTGGGGTAGTCGTAAAGATCTAAATATAAATAGATTCAGATTAGTTACATCCATAGCCGATTTGGTCAATAAAGCTGACCTCATGTGTTCCTTGTCAGAATCCGAGGGAGGTTTGTATCCGGATGGATATCCTAACCGTTAGTTTACTTGTAATTTACCAGTAAAGTCGATCTTTTGGGATGAACTCTTCAGTTGCTTATTTCTACATGTTCAATTTAAAAACACTCACTTGGCATCATTCATAAGCCTTTCAAATACTTCTGGTTCGTTTAGATTATTTTTTGATCTTGCAATGGAAGACATACTGTTTGCCTTTGATGATAAATTATTTGTAGATCCCATTGGTTTATTTGATGTTTGATAACTTGCATGATGGTTCCTGATTGCTTCAATCTTAGCTTTGTGAGCAGCTGTATAGTTTGCAGGATTTGACAATCGACTTGTAACATCCTAATCTATTAGTAAAATGGATATTCTACGTTGACAGAATCCTGTGACCTAAACTTAGAAGCCTAGTATTACAGCAGGGGTTAGGTTACCTTGGAGAGAGGTGGAAGTGTAGTCACTTGTCCCTCAAACTCATCAAGTTTAGGAAATATCATGGTGTTGCCTAATGGGTCATTCAAAATCTCATCAGAAGTAATAGAACTGTCAGTACCAATAGCGCCTAATTTAGCATATTTTGATAGATTTATATCTGATCCATATGATTTGCTCTTGTCCAACTTCAGTAAAGAGGATTTTGACTTCCATAGATTGTCCTCTGCTTTCGATAAGGTTTGCAATCCCGCGTCTAGCTCTTTCTGGGCCAATCGTAATGATGTGGCCACTTCATTTGCTCCAGCATTCAAGTTTCTTGAACTGGTATTTTTGGCCAGCGATTGTAAGGATTTTCTCTTCCCATTTCCTTTCAAACTGGATAACGAATGTTTACTGTGAGAATTGGAAGATGCCGGGCCATTGGAGTTTAATGGGGGTAAATAAGAATCTGTAGGTTAATAGCGAGATGAACTAACCAGTCAATTCATTCTCATCATATGCCAAAATTAAGTTGGAATTTCTATCATTTTGAGACATAAAATAGGGTTGTCTATTCAGTTTTGGAGATTGTGATACCATACTTTTCGTATTCGACTGATAATGATCAATGGCATTTGGATCCACTAGATTACTTAGCGACGATGAGCTTATGCTCTTAATTGGAGTAAACACTTTAGATTCAGGGAATTTAATTGAGGAGTTGGACATAAACTGAAGAAAGATGGCAGAATGGATTCTATCAGTTTTGTACCCAAGGTGACACCAGTACACAAATAGAAGGACCCAAACTGGAGACAGAAATAAAGCACATGAAATTCAAACGTTGGTATTGAACTTGCAATCAAGATAGATATTGTGCATGTTTCTTACCACTATGACGGCAGAATTTATCTTAAGAGGCCCTTATAAATAATATACAACATATATTCTGAAACTTTTGAGCATTTCCTTGTCAATATCTATGATCATCAAAGGTCTCTTTCAGATATTATATTTCGATAAAATAAAAGCGCGTTAGTTTCCCAACAATGATGTCCCGTTTTGAGCCGACTAAGAAGGTAGAAAAAACTTCTAACTTCAGATGGTTAGGAATACTTCGAATACAAGAGGGAATGGGGGTCTTACACCTCTAACCAATGATGGTATAATTCTTCTTCGTTTTAACTGCAATAGTTTTAGATTCAAGCACATCACTAGTTGAGGGAAGCACACCAGATAGCAATTCACAGCGGCAAAATAATGATGCTATATGCTCAAACTCCACCGTGTTTTTGTCAGATATGATTAAACGAACCCAAAACCTTAAATCAATGGAAGTAACTAAATCCAAACTAAATCAAAGTCTGATTTTCAAGTAAAAAGATTAAAATCTGCAGTAGAATCAAGTAATACAAGTATAATTCATTCTGAACTTGAATTACTTGATCCAGATGAAAAGAAGGTAGGAACTACCGTTTAACAACAGGAAACACCCGAGGAAGCAAGAATCAGACAAAAAGTACACTGTAAATTGTTCAACCATTAGATTTTATCTGGATTACTCAAAATAAAGCAATTCGATGAACTAATAAACCAAAAAACCAAGGTAGGCTTTCAATTCTTTACACCAGGTTGCCAGACACATTAAGAAAGAACGAATACAACGTGAAAGCCAACGGGGTACTCCGGAGTTAAAAGCTATGTACCACAATACACTTTCTGATGATGATGAAGATTTAGATGCATTGGAATTGAGAAGTGTCGACTCGGCAGAGCTGATTACATTTCTAACAGAACCAAAATTTAACAGAATAAAAATAGGAAAAGAAGCAATGTTGAACTGTTCTACACGAATTCGTATTTTATATTTTTCTCATTGTTGTCAGGAAGAACATCACCTAAAAAAGTGGATTACAAGCAAGGGGATTTTATATCAAGAAATATTGTCGTATGTTCACTGTGGTTAAATGTTACAAAAAGTTAGGTGGAGATGCCAGATTTTATCACGCACTTACTCAGAATGAGATTGAAAGAATCAATAGAATTCTTGATAATGATTCGTTGGAAAATGATTCCGACGTATGTTGCATAACATTGGTAACGTTAGGGAATATATCCAGATGATAAGCAAGTGGTACAGCACCCTTTTACACCGAACTTCGAAGATCTCCATAAACTAGTTAAAATTGATAGGTATTTAGTACATGCAAATACTTAATATTTGGAAGTAAATTATCAGAATTGCTTCCCGAGTCAGAATGGGACAATAAATCACTAGTCTGGTCCGCTTCTGGTTATCAAACACCCATAAAATCATGGCCACCCACACCCAATATTGCATGGAAGAGTAAATCTAGAGGTACAGTCACAACAATTAATATCAGATATTGAAACGGCCATGAATGATAAAGACCTTTTCAACAAAAGTTTTAACGAAAGAAGGATAGATGAGATTGACCAAAGATTAATGGAACTTCAAAATATTCCAGATGATCAAGTAAAACTCTGTTTAAACTTACTATAAGCAACCATGTGAAGAAAAAATACAAGAACTTCTTCACTCAATCAGGTCCCAGATAACAGAACCATTTTGCCAAGAAGAATGACAGTTGCCGAATTGTTTAATAAATACTCAAAATAATACATGTCCAATTAACTCTAAAAATACGTAAAAGATTCCCATATAATCTCCCTTTATTTGAGAAAACAAAATGCAACTAATAATTTTACACCTTCATACCAGATGACTTTGGCTTTTGAGTCAACTTAACAGAGTTCGGAGTAGTTTCTAACTTTTCTGACTTTGGTGTATTCATTTTTGCACTTTTGTTTGAGGATATAGAGTACTTCGATGTAGATGTATTAGATGCAGTCTTGGCATGAGCAGCTGGAGCAGC